>APFE031561520.1:0-43144 GCA_000404065.3 Pinus taeda | reverse complement strand
GGAGGTGATAAGGATAATTTAGTGTTGTACAAGAAGTTCAATGCAGTTGAAAAAGGAAATGGGTCTTAGCTTGAGTAGAACAAGGGTGCTGGAAGGAAGGATTTGCAGTGTTGGACTTGTGGTCAAGAGCATTGCACAAGAAATTTTCCATAGAATCGGGGTGGAAAAACTCATATTTACAGTACCTAGGAGGCACAAACACTTGGGTATGTCGGAAAGAGTATTCTATGTAGCACTTGATAACAGGAAGGCGATCCATCAGGAATCCATTTTTGAGATGGAAGGTAAGCTTTGTGATCAAGCTATTTCTACTTTTATTGATCATGGATCTAACTATAGTTATATTAGTCTTGACCTGGTGAATATGTGTGGCTTGAATAAATAAGTTCATGTAGAATCTTGGTTGGTGTTGTTGGCTACAATGACCAAGAAAAGAGTTCAACATTGTGTGAGATCTTATGTATTTGAGTTGAATGGTATGTCTACTTCAACATAATTAAATGGGTTCATATAGTATGATTTTTGGCATAGATTGGTTGCTCATTCAAAGGAGTAAATGGGACTGTTACAATAAGGTTGTTGAGTGCCTGGATGATAACGGAGAGAGGATAATCTTGCAAGGAAATAAGAATCCTGCATTAGTGAGGATCGTCACAAATATGCAGGAAAAGTGGGGCTGAAAGACTGGATGTGTTGTTAAGCAGATAAATCATTCTTGTAGACAAGACCGATCTCCCTAGTATCAATTTATATCTAGAAACAAGCAGGACAAGCAAATCTACTTTTCTCTAAACATATTTCGATTCATTAATACAAACTAAGAGGTGTTTTAGACCCTACCTCAAGTCCAACGCTAGTTCGTGGTAGCCTTGCTCCAACAGCTTCAAAGAGTATCCTTTTAATAACCTGCAAACACAAACAAGCACACATCAAAGAACACCTGCATAGCTAATATTATAAATCATGTTCATCATAGTGATCAAGGAGTCTATGAAATAAACCATTAAACGCAGCTTATTGAGAAAAATAAACTTGATTGTATTAACTTTGAGAAAGAAGAACTTTACAACCTTGGTGCCTTAATGCTGTACAAGCTCTTCCCAGGGTCCAGGCAGGAATCTCCTCTACTTTGACAAGCCTCACTCTTGCCCAAATGAGATCAAAAGGTATGTGATCTTTCCTCTCAAAAGCTCAATTAGGAAGACTAAGTTCCAGCAGCATTACCCTCAAAAATATTCAGCTTTCAACCTCCCAAGTAACCAGCCCAAAGCTTCATTTTATAGTGCAAGGGAAGGAGGTTACAGCTCCACCATTGAAGGGATAGAGTCCTCCTTCAAGGGGATAAGCTCCTCACATCAAGGGGTTAGCTCCTTAAGGAATGGGATGCATGCACCCTCAAGGAGCAAACTTGCCAGCACAACATTCCCTCTAGAAGCTTCCAGAATTGACTCAAAGTGAGTTTGCAAGAATAAACTCACGCCTTTTAAATTTTACAGGGGTTCACACCCATATATGCAGATACAGAGCAATCAGGTGTGCAGGGGACATGACCAGTGAGTGCGGCACCGCAGGTAATGCTAAGAGAAAGTGCAAAACTAGAGTTTTAGAGATTTTTAAGGACTTTCTCTCATTTTCAAAGCTTGATATGTAGAGTTGAGGTTTAATACTTGCAAAGGAGGTATGTATGAGTGGTGATAGACTCATATTGATTATAGAAAGTCATGGTGACAATTTTTCATGTAACAGATTGCCCCCTAAAGTGCGAAGTCTGTAATAGATGAGGATAATTTTATCATCTATGAAGAGTGAAGTGCTTTATCATTTCAAGGATCTTCGTGTGGATACCCCAGTCGTAACCTGTAAAAACATTCAATGCAAATATATATATGATCGTATCATCGCTAAGGTAGGCATTCCCATACTCAGATCAAAGCTGACTGGAAACTATCTAAACTGCTCTGATACAGGAATGATTTTGTAATACATCACAAGTATAGACATATGTAGACACAGTATGGGCACAACCATCTGTTTATGAATAGTACATTGTATAATGAATAACAAAATTCCTCACAGCCTGGATGGTGGAAACTAGATCCAGGGTCTTCATTTCTATTTCCCAAACTAGTACAATTCTATCCATGTGAATTAATGTGTCGAAGTCAAACATGGTAGAAACCACTTGATTACTGGTCAATGATGTAAACCATTAACAAGTGTGAGAGGAACCACTAGTAATGTCAATGGCCCTCAAAGTACTCAGTACAATCCATGAAATGTGAATGAATGGGTCGATGTCAAACACGTCACAGAATCCTTTGGTTGAATGTCAATGATGCAACCTATCATCAAAGGCGAGAAACATGCCATAGAAGCATGTAGGTTCCAATGTACTGACGATTTCTAGATCATATTTCTAGATAATGAGTTGGAGTCGATAGAAAGTGATCCGTTGCAGGCAAGCCCATAACACGAAATCATAGATCAAGTTTTGAAGAAGTGTATTTGGCAAGGAGTAACTCAAGGATGGTCAAAATAGATGACAAATATTTTGCAAATGAATGGTTTATTTGAACTGACCTCTTGAAAACATAACGACACTGCAAATGGTTTGGTTACAATTGACCCAAAGCTAATATCCAGAAACTGGCTGAAAACATTCAATATGGTTTGATTAACTGTTAGGTAAAGGATTTCCCAACCCAGGTGAACGAAAAAGTGTCGTGTTCAAGAGTGGTTGACTGCTTTTCAAAAGACAAAGTATAACAATCAGGTTCATTTTTCTCTCTTTTCACTCACCATTTCTGGCAAGTACCTCTTTATTTTTGACAAGTTTGAGGAGTATAACATTTGCTTGGTTATAAGCTCATCCTTCGAATGATTCCAACTTAGTTTAATATTCGAACCCTAAGAAGGAAAGGTCCGTTCCTGTTTGTAATTGAACATGTCCTTTACTGTTAAATTTTAATGAGTCCAATATAGGAGAAACTCAGCGTTTTTCAATTTTAGGGAGTCAGAAGAAAAACTTAAGAAAACTTCATGGTTGTCCTTTTTCGTAAATTTGTGTCTCCCAAGCCCGAAAAAGTATAAAATAATACTTGAGAGAACCGCTTGACCATTACGATGAAGGAGTACTTTTCATAATTAGTGCCTTCAATCTGAAAAAGTAAAAAAGCGGTCGAAAACACATCGTTTTATTACCAATATCGAACTCGAAACGACAAAAGTCTGGCAATCTTTTCATGTTTATATGGTCAAAAAAGAGATGTAAGTGGGCCGTCTTTTAATTCCGTTTTAACGAGTCTACAAAGAAAAACTTGGCAATCTTTTCATATTTTATGAGTCAGAAAAGAGCTTAAAGAGGACTCCTATGTGTTTTTGTTGAAAATGACCAATCCTCCCTGAACACCCAATATTCTGCACAAAAACTATAAACATTACTCATATCTGTTTAAAAATTAAAAAATGTACCAAAAGTGACCTTTACAAAGTGAAAAATAAATAAATTAAAAATTCATTTATTCAAAAAATCTTATAAAAAGGGCTTTTACAAGTTCATTTTCATTGTTTGGCTTTGGAGTAAAAAGTAAGAGCTTTTGGTAAGAAAACTTCCTGTGAAGATTGCAGAAAATCTAACCGCTAGAATCGAGAACTGTCCTCTCCAGGTAATCCACATCATCCCTGACTTGCATTTCATCAGTTTCATTTTCATTTTTAGGCCTTTAAAATTCATTTTTTGAGGAAAATTATGGTTAAAAATCACTCGTAGTGGTTGCGCAGGCGTAGCATGTATACCCTGCGAACCCCGACTTTTTCATACAAACGAAAGAGTCGAGGTCCGCACTTGCCCTTAAGGACGAGTGCGAACCTACGCATTGTCACTAACACAGCGGGTGCGGACCCCGTGAAACGCGTTTTGAAACCCTATAATTTCTCATTACTTCCAAATATTTTGAAATCACAAAATTCTAAAGCACCTATTTTACAATGTAGATAGACAAGATGCTTATTTGGCGGGAAAGAGAACACGAAGATGTCGATCAAGCCGCATTACTCCATCCACCTTCATTATAGGCTTTAAGAGTATGCAGACTACTGAAATTTTGGGCCATACCTGGCATGAGGGCATAGGTAGAATTTCTACAATGGCTGGTAGATAGGTGGAGCACGCAGGACTAGTGTTTCATCATTGGAGGACACCAGCTCGAAATCGAGCTAGAGGACATTTATTTTCTGACTAGTTTCCCGAAGAGAGGAGAAGGATTATCTATATTTAGATCTAGGCTAGGTGGCCAATCTGTCACTAGTCTTCGACTAGAATTTTGTAACGTCCAAACTGCGGACAAACGGATAGATGTTAAGACCATCACCCATCCTGAACTTAAAGTGATCGCATTTATGGTCACCATACTGTGTGGAAGTGTAGCATTGCATTTAGCTACCGGTTCTCAGATGCGCATGGCAGTAGACAGCTTTCGAGGCACCATCTTCAACTGGTGTGATGCTGTGTTGGCCAATGTGAAAGGCCAATTGACTAGGGCAAAGAATGGACAACTAAAGAACTTTGGATATGGTTACTTAGTTGTGAGCTTTGCCCTAGAGAGGGTACCTATGTTGGTTCCACAACAACTTACCATTGAGGCTGGACTTCCCCGACATTCCAGGATTATGCACTGGGTTGCAGTCATGGCCCGCCATCCTGAGGAGGGCACTGAGATTGTTCGATTCTCACCTGAGTATTTTCACTAGTTGGGAAACCAACTTTTCATGATATAGGACTTTCCATATGCTGGGATGGATTATCGTGGTGATCCAGACATGGCTCTTCCACCAGGAGAGCAATGGGATGATACAGGTAAAATTGTTTTCAACATTTTCTAAATTATATATATATTTTTTTGTTTTTTAAATCGTCCAAAAACTGATAGTAAAAAGTTTTAAATGCAGATGTAGGTCCACGGTGACCAGCTGCTCTCCTGCCCTATGAGAGAAGACACCCAGCTGCTGCAGCACCGGCCCCACAGGACCAATCAACAAAGACCTTGGCCGAATTAGAGAGTCATCTAGAGCGCTTAACATTAGATATTCTAGAGACTAGCATAGATGATATTCCTCTTAGGCTTCAGCGCTATGTTATTGGGGTCCCAGGACCTTTTATGAGGTTCCTTTGTAGGATAGCCCGAGCAGTGGTTTCTTATCGTGATCATCATCAGGGATAGGATGATCGCCATTGTAAAATTCATATGACATTTATATCTTTTTGTGCTATCATTTTTGCCGATCATAAGGTGTTTTTCAACCTATGATCAAAGACGATGTATATTTTGACACACTTCTATGCTATGATATATTGCTATTACTGGTGATCTTGTATAACATGTTTATGGGATGCTTTTAAATTTGCTGTCTTGATTATTGCAAATGTCTATTTATCATTTGAGAAGCAACTGCATCTACTAATGTGTTTAAATATCTTGGAATATGTTGATATTCAATGTAGTCAAATTCACGTTCCAAGAGACGAACTCTCAAAAATAATCTTAATAATATTGGATTTTGAATGGCATAAACCTTGTTAAGCTGTAATACAACGAGTTCAGAATCTAACCTTACAATCAAACTCTGAATCCCAAATGAGATGGATTCAGATAATAACTCAATCACTACACAATACTTTGCAATGTTATTCGTTGTTTGACCAAGGCTTACCCCACGCATAGATACTAACTCGTCAGAGAGTGAATAGATAACCCAAGCTACGGAAGAAATATTCCGTGTACTACGACAGACACCATCAGCAAAACCAATGTATGTTTGAGAAGACACCGACATCTGCAATATCAAGAGTAAAACCAAGATAAGCAGGAATAACGACAAAACACTCTCTAAACTAGGCACACTTTCTCATCTAAAACACACCAACCAGAAAGAAATCTATTCTAACCAGAATCTCCACACCAAACTTTAAGCATAATATCTTTTCAGGTAAAGCCCATTTCTGGGTTTACCTAAAGAGACACCATCAAAATCTACTAATTCAGAGGCCCCTTTAGCCAGCTTTCACTTAACAACAAAAGGACCATGCCACATGGGTACGAATTTTCCAGCCCCTAGCTTATCATTAGCTTGATCGTATAATAAAACTAGGTCCCCTTCCGAAAAATTACGAGGTATAACATGTCGATCATACTGAGCTTTTATCCTTTTTGCGTGAGTCTCGATTGCTAAAGCAGCATCATGTCGATTCTCATCTAATTGAGCTAAGTACAACAAACATTTTTCCTCTTCGGAAGTGGCTGGAAGTAATTCTATGGCTATTTGCAATCATGGAATTTCACATTCAAAGGGTAACATGGCTTCCAACCTGTAAACGAGTTGAAAAGGAGTGAACCCTGTTGATGTTTTAACTGAGGTTCGGTACGCCCAAAGTGTTGAAAATAACATGTTATGCCAATTCGACCGATGAATACCAATGATTCATGGGATCATGGTGACTAGAACTTTGTTGATTGCCTCAACCAGACCATTAGCCTGTGGGTAATATGGAGTAGAGCTATCGTGATGCAGGCCAAGTTGATCTACTAGCTCGGTCATCATGATGTTTCGTAAATCGCTCCCATGATCAGTGATAATCACTTGAGGAACACCGAACCTAGCAATTATATGATTGAAAATGAAAATAGTAGCAGTTTTTCCGTCTGCTGAAAATTAGGCATCACCTCGGCCCACTTGGTAAAATAATCTATCGCAAGGATGATATACACATTCCCCCTGGTTGAGTGAGGGTTACATGTAATAAAATCGATACCCCATTTTGCAAAAGGACCAAGAACAATTATAGGGTGGAGAGGAGCAGGTGGAGCACACATCTTTCAATCAAAAATTTGGCAATTGTGACACTTCTAGACGGCATTGATACAATCTTTAAATAAGGATGGCCAAAAATAACCAGCACGCAATATCTTTTGGGCTGTGGCATACCCAGACATATGACTGGCACACGCTCTAGAGTGAGTCATTTAGAACCTTTTCAACTTCCTCATGAGTTAAAAAACAATGAAAAATAGAATCCACCCCACGACGATAGAGTGTATGTCCAATAATTTTGTATGGTTGGGATTGGAAACAGATTTTCTTTCGTTGAGATCGTGAAATTTCAGGCCGAAAAGATTGGGTTTGGAGATAAACAATTATATCCCCATACCATGGATCAAGAGTACTAATAAGAAACAAAGATTCATCTGCAAGGGATTCTTCTGCCACAGTTTCGACATCAGTACGAGGGAAGTCACACATCAACTCCGCGAAAACCAAAGACTTATTTGACTTGGATTTTTCAAATTGCAGGTCAAATTCCTGCAGGATAACAATCCATTTGGAATACTTGCCCCCTAGCAATTTTTTACTCAAAATATACGTCATAGGGTTACAGTCAGAAAGTACTGTGGTTTTGTGTAGTAAAATGTAATGACGAAAATGCTGGACAACTTGAACAGCTGCTAGAGCCAATTCCTCTACATGCGAATACTTAAGCTCAATCGGATTCAAAGTTCGACTAAGATAATAAATCACATGCTCAGCATTGAATTCATCTTCCTGAACTAAAACCATTCCAATGGTGGAATGAGAAGTGGCGAGGTACAAAAAGTAATCCTGGTTGTAGTTGGGAGGATGCAATAACGATGCATGGGTCAACGCGTGTTTAAGTGCATCAAAAGATTTCTGAGCTATCTCATCCCAAAAGAATGGAGTGTTTTGTTTCAACAACCTGGTAAAACCTTTTCTTATCTCGGCATAGTTAGGAATGAATTGACGTAAAATGTTTGCTTTGCCTTGCAAACTTTGGAGTTGGCGAAGAGTCGAAGGTAGAGGTAATTTAACAATGGCTTCAACCTTCGAGGGATCGACACGAATGCTGGATTTTCAAACAAAAAATCCCAGTAAGCGACCCATTTCTATATAGAAAATGCATTTGTGTGGATTCAACCTTATTCGATAATACCTACATCTCATAAAGATGGCTCGTAAATGAGTGATATGATCAGCTCTACGTAATGAATGAGCAGGTAAATTATCGAGATAAGGCTGCACAATGTGCTTGATGTCACGAAATGTGTAAGACATAGCCCTTTGAAAAGTTGCTCCAGCATTCTTCAACCCAAAAGGTAATTTGCAGTAAGCAAAGGTCCCCCATGGACAAATGAAAGCCATTTTTGGTTGATCAGGAGGGAGTATGTTAATTTGATTGTAACAGGAAAATCCATCCATAAAGGAGAACATTTCACTGTCGGCACCATCATCAATTATTTGATCGATATAGGGAGTTGGATAATTGTCCTTTGGACAGGCTCGATTAATATCCCTATAATCAATACATATTCGTATCATTCCTTTCTTTTTGTTAACAGGAACAATATTCGATAGCCAATCCGTTAAAGGGGTCAGATATATAAAACCTTCTTTAAGTAATTTCTCAACTTCAGCTTTAATAGCAGCAGCTTTTCGTGGGTGAATCTGATGCAAACGTTGCCAGACAGGTTTAGCATCCGGGTAAGTTTTGATTTCATGGACAACAATTGATGGATCAATTCCTGGCATTTCTTCATATGATCAGGCAAACATATCGCGGAATCCTTGAAATAGGGCTTTATAAGTTTGGACTTCCTCGTCAATACACGAAGCACCTATATTAATGTTTTCAATAATTCTGGGCTTCACTGAAATGTCACTAGGAATGGTTCGAGAAATGTTTCCAAAATTCAACTCAGAATTAGAATGTTTCAATGGATTGTGTGGTTCCTTGACATAATCAATGGTAAAAATAGAGGAGAAATCATTTTCAAAATGATCAAGCTCAAGTAAAAACGAAGATCGATGATGTAGATCTTCCCATGGTAAATTATCAACAGAAAAAATCTCATGAATCTGCTCATCAGTATGAACAGTTTCAGAAAAGGTTGTTGAATCTGAGGTTGACATTGAAAGTGATTCCTCATTGACCACATTCATTAGATTGATTTCGGTTGAACTAAAGGCCTGATATGCAACTTCAAATGGACTCAAGGGCATGGCATCACCAAATCAATCCACCTTGGAATCGAAAGGAACGATCCAAGGATCATCAAGAACAATAGTGTCTGATGAAATCATATGAATGGTTGCAAAAGGAGGCGATACATTTGGAGGAGGAAAGGAAAAAGTTCCTAGTAAACCAGAATCTTTGACTAATCCCACCCCAACATCGTTGTAAGGGATAGTTGTTTTACCGACATGTTGAATACTCTCAGAAGAGGCTGGGTCGAATGAAAAGTAAGTCAACTGATTTATTGTAACGATCTTTCCAATATAGGGGAATTTTATGAGCCGAAAGACCGCTGAAACAACAACAATCGTCACATAAGACCAACTGTGACCCAAACAAAGGT
Source organism: Pinus taeda (assembly GCA_000404065.3). Taxonomy (NCBI): domain Eukaryota; kingdom Viridiplantae; phylum Streptophyta; class Pinopsida; order Pinales; family Pinaceae; genus Pinus; species Pinus taeda. The sequence continues at coordinate 33,719 of APFE031561520.1, read as the reverse complement.
TGTAATCTAGAGGGGCATCAACCACCTCCACGTGTATATTAACAGTTTTTCCTTCTACCCCTATAGGTAAATCCTACAGAATGCCATAAGGATGAAACCCTTGGCCGTCAAAAGCCTTCAAAATTTTCGGGGATTGGTTAAGTGTTGGAGAACCAATTGATTTCCAACACGAAATCGACATAATACACGTTGAAGCTCCCTCATCAATCACAGTCTGAAAGCAAAGCCTGTTTTTGACTAACACTGGGATCTAAAAAGCCATTTCATGAGGTAAACGAGGTGTACTATTTTCTAAATTGAAGATTATAAGGTTGGAATCCTGGACATCAACGGTTGCTATAGCAGACAAAAGCAATTTACGCTATGTTGGACATGATTGCAGCACTTCCAAAGCCGACATTGTTGAAGGAGATATAGCTAAATCTTCAACAATGTTATAGTTCTTAGTAGCTCTCGCATGTGGATTGAAAGCTGACTTTTGAACTATACCTTTAGCAGGCAGTTTGATTACTAAGTCTGGATTAGGTTTCTCGATCTGTAGTGGATCGGAACCAAGGACGAGTTGAAGTTTATGGGTTTGAACTAGAAGATTCTAGTTCCTTACCACCAACAAGATTCTTACTTCCATAATCTTGTGATCGCGTCGCAATCCTAACATGGGACATCATCATAATTGGTTCTTCTGAGGCATTTGAGGAAGAACCTATCATCTTACTATCTTGAGTGGGAAAAGGATCCTTCAAGATAGTTGGAATTTGAGAAACTTTGACGATTTTTTAAACCTCATCTTGATGTGGACAATCTCTTATAAAGTGCTCCTCGTCACAGATGAGAGAAGGATAGTGAGGTTTACGTTTCTCCTCGGTAGATTCAGTTTTTTCTGGTTTCTCTTTTGCATTTTGTTTATTTTTCTTCTTCCCTTTCTTTTTACTGCTAGATTTGGATTTGGCCATAGAAGATTCTACAACACGAATATCGGTAGGAACTTCAGTGGAAGCTTCTCCTATCGAGGAATCTGGTAAAGTTATAATAGGAGAAGAATTCTTTGCAGATTTCTTCTTACTTTTGGTATTAACTGTACCAATCATACCATCAGCGGCATGAGACCCTAAAGGAGTCGCAGTTATTTGATTTTGCTGGGGAAGATCGAGGATTTTTTCGTGTAAAGTACCCGACTGTGTATAAACTAAGTCAAGGTACTGAGCTTGAGAAATTACTTTCTCCTTAGTAATGACTCCTACCTTAGCTACATCCTCAGTGATTTTTGGTAATAAGGATTTAAGAAACCATTCTCCCAAAATTTGATCCAGGCTATAAACTTTCACTAAACGTCATCGACGTCGCCATTCATGAATATCGTCTGAAATATATGTAGACGTTGAATGTTTTAATGAAGTTAATAATTTCGTGCCATTATCATATTTGACAGGCAACTAAAAAAGAGTTAAGAATGAAGTAGCTAACTGACTAAAATTATAAAAGGAGCTTCGTGGCAACTCAATGTAGCACTTAGCCGCGAGACCTATCAGAGTGCGTTGAAAAAGCCTTAAACGAATTGAATCATCTATAATGGAATTTGATGCACACCAGAGGTGATAGGTCATCACATGGTTCGACGGATCCTCTCCAGGTTTTCCTTCAAACTTGGGAATATCACTGGGCAACTTATTAGGCATTGGCGGCCAGTACGGAAGATAATTAATTGGATCGTTCGTATGGCGCGACAAGTCGGGTAAATCCAAAGTTGCGATGAACGGTAACTGACAGTTAAGATCTTGAAAAATTTGGGACACAAGACCAACTCCAGGAGGAGGATACCCAGGATAACCGGGAATTGGATTCGCATTCAGAATATTATATCCTCCTGGAAAACTAGGATTAACAGGACCAAACTGGGGTGGTTGAGGTTGAGGTTGTTGATATGTATATCCGGGGTATGGTTGATACTGATAAACTGGGGTTTGCACAGTAGGACCATATTGATACTGTCCCTGGTATGGTTGATAAGTAAATCGAGGTTGACTTGTGACAACCGTACTTGGACCAGGTTTTCCTACAGGCATCTAAACCGAAGTCTGGCTTGTAGGTCCAGACTGGGGTACATAGGTCTGAGGAGTTGATACAGGAATAGTAGAAACCGAAGTTGTCGATACTCCAGAAGTAGGTGGGGTAGATTGAATAGAAGTTGCAGTAGTTGCAACAGTCGATTGAGGCGGAGTTCGAGGCGAACTAGGCCGAGGTTGATGAACTACACTAGGTGCAAAGGTTTGGATAGTAGACTGGATGGGTTGTTGGGTTGAACCAGAAACCATGGGTTGTCTAGGTTGAGATGACAACTGCACATTGGGTTGCAAAATCTATTGAGTTTGAGATGGATCCCACACAATATTCATTCCGGGGTAAGGGCCCATAACAAGTTGAGCATATTGAGGACCATAACCAGGTTGAGTGTAGGACTGATAATTTCTAGTTCCTTGAACAAAAGGTTGACCAGAAGGTGGTTGGAAACCTTGAGATTGGTACTGACCTTGAGGTTGATAACCTTGAGGCGGGTACTGATACTGGGGTTGACCTTGAGGTATATATTGATACTGGGGTTGACCTTGAGGCACATACTGAGTCTAAGGTTGACCTTGAGGCATATATTGAGTCTGGGGTTGACCTTGAGGCATGTACTGACCTGAGGTATGTACTGACCTTGAGGTTGCCCCCCAGGCAGAATTTGACTGCATTGAGGTCGCCCCCCAGGCGGTATTTGACTGCCCTGAGATTGACCCCCAGGCGGATTCTGACTACCTTGAGGTTGCGGATTTGGAATAGCACCAGACATCATAAGAATTTCTTCTACACTCAACGTTGGAGTTCCGTTATGACCAGTTGATACCCCATGTTCAATGGGTTGAGGAGACGCTCATGAAAAAGTAACAGAAACTAACTAATACCCAGACGGAACAGAAGGACTTCCATATAAAAATGTTTCCAGATTTTGAGAAAACATGACGACCAGTTTCACATATTTGAAGGAGGATAATAACCTTTGGGCATTGGATGAAAAGGAATACGAGGTGGTGAAGCAGCGAAACTCGGATTTTCTAAAAAGTTCGTCAAAGATACGTACCAAGCGTCACTTCGAAAAGGACTGTAAAAATAGATTCACGCTCCCTAAGCTCTATAGCCAGTTGATTTTCAAGGGGAGTTATATCCTCGTCCAGAATAATAAGTTCTTCAATAGAAATAAGTCCCGTCAGAAGATTTTGGGTAATGACACTTCCTACCCTGGGTGAACCAGGAGCACTAGAAACTGGAGAAGCAAATCCTGAGGATGGAGTAGCAGCAGGTCCAATTTCAGGTTCAGAAATTTCAGGTTCCTCAATGAGTTCACCAGTAAAAGAAAAACTACCAGTAAGCTCGGAAACTGAAAGTGGTTCAGAAATATACTTTGTTGCTGGAACGCGATAATCAGGATGAATAACCAAAGATGATTCTCCAGCCTTTGGTGACCCAACTCTACTTTCACTAGGTGTGACAAGAGGTTTTATCCCTTCAAGCTGACTTGGCGTATATTCGGGAGGCTGCCCCCGAAGTCTATGGGATTGTCTCAATAATTCAGCCACGATTAATTAATTAATTACTTCACACGAAAGCAAAGAAAATCTCAAGAAAACCACCTAAAGTCTCTAAAGAACTAAACAATTGAATCACACACCTAACAATCTAAGAGTTCAAACCACACACAAACAGTACTTTTCCGTACCGAAAACACTAGTTGGTGATGAAATCCAACCTCGCAGATTTCAATACAGAATGGCGGTTGGAACAGTTACTTCGACAACTTGCTTAATGAAACAAACTGGCACAAGTTTCTCCACAAAATCGTCTCGAGTGAAGATAACCCCCCAAAGATTCTAAGTGAGTCTAGTCAACGTCTGTTCCAGGTACAGTGGGATCTTCCCTCCACCGTCACCTCAGGAAGAATCCTAAAGATTATAGCCACTAAGGTTACCAACGGAAACAAATATACCTGGTGGAACAGTCTACGATCTGATATGCACACAAGGGAAGAGTAACAAGCTCAATCTCCCTGAAGGATCCTTCACATAATCCAAGGTTTACCAACAAGTGACCCCAGGCTCCTCGACAATGGTCAATCCGAGGTTTACCATTTTTAATACGTGAATATCTTCTATCGTTCCCAATGAGGAAGGATTGATTACCTCACTGGTTCAGATATGATCTTGTGCTTCTCCTTTAAGAGGAGCTTTCCCAGAACATAGATGTAACAATTGGATTTTCTTCCTACCACAGGATCGACTACTTGTTTGTTTTAACTATCTTGCAGAGTTAATTACTCCCTACTCCAAGATACTAGCCTAAGCTATGTTGGTGAATAAGAGCCCTAAAAATAAAAAGATTGCTAGATGAATTTTAACTGAGCATTAATTTTATTGGTTGTTTCTCAAGTCAAAATGTATGGAGATGAAACTTTGTGGTGTGAATACTCGACTCGAAAACGCTAAAAAATGCACCTAAGATGATCAATTATTTTCCTTTTCAATGAATCTCTAGCTAAAGGAAGAGTTGAGAATGCAATTCTTGAAAACAAAACTTTCCTTTAACATAAAAACGAAAACAAAAACTTTTGTTTGTTTCTGTCTTTTTCAAAACACTCAAACGAAGCTAATAATTATGCTCACGAAATAATTCCCTTTTCGTTTCGACACTCAAAACTAGAAAAACAATTTTTCAAAAGAGAAACTAAAATTTCAAGACAACACACTCAAAACTATAAAAAATCTAATCTTCAAATCTAACTTCTTAAAACTAATCGAAATAAAAGCTTCAAATGTTTTTTGAGGATGTTTTCCTTTACTTATTCATCAAACTAAGGATCAATTCATGCAGCATGACAAATCAACCAAAAACATCCAGCTATGTTTTTATAACAAATGAAATACACAACTTGACCAAGTTCATTCAAAGTTTTGCAAATAGAAACAAAATTGATTTCTCACCAAAGGAAGATCTTACTAACCAGTCAGACTTATCAAGAAGACAAAAGATTCCGGGGTGATCTAAGGTCTCTTAGGCTTCTAAGCTTCAATTCACTACAAAGACTGAGTGAAGACCAAACCAAGCATGCAAAAACTTCTAGAAATTTATTCAAAACACAACACCAATGGAACTCGCTTATGAGAGACTTTTAACAGGATATATGTAGATCTGGGGAGAGGATAAAAGTAACAAAAAATATCTAAACTAAACTGGATGAAAATATTTCAAGAGTTTCAAAAATTTTTATAGGGTCTACAGGCCCCTAGTGAAACTAGGTGCGGTACTGCTCTGTGCAGTAAAGTAACACTGCGGTCAGGTCCACACTATAACTTAAACAGAATGTGCGGTCCTCATAAATTTTTTATAAAAACTAAAAATCAATCCAAGACTGACAAACTACCTAATCCCACACACATCAAGTAAAAACCAGAAACAAAAAATCAAGTTTCTCATATCAAAGATCAAGGAAAATTAAACAATCAAATCTCATCCCTAGTGGAGTCGCCAATTTATTAAGTGGATAAATCGTTCTTGCGGACAAGACCGATCTCCCTAGTATCAATTGATATCTAGCAACAAGCAGGACAAGCAAATCTACTTTTCTCTAAACATATTTCGATTCATTAATACAAACTAAGAGGTGTTTTAGACCCTACCTCAAGTCCAACACTAGTTCGTGGCAGCCTTGCTCCAACAGCTTCAAAGAGTATCCTTTTAATAACCTGCAAACACAAACAAGCACACATCAAAGAACACCTGAATAGCTAATATAATAAATCATGTTCATCAGTGATCAAGGAGTCTACGAAATAAACCATTAAACACAGCTTATTGAGAAAAATAAACTTGATTGTATTAACTTTGAGAAAGAAGAACTTTACAACATTGGTGCCTTGATGCTGTACAAGCTCTTCCCAGGGTCCAGGCAAGAATCTCCTCTACTTTGACAAGCCTCACTCTTTCCCAAATGAGATCAAAAGGTATGTGATCTTTCCTCTCAAAAGCTCAATTAGGAAGACTAAGTTCCAACAGCATTTACCCTAAAAAATATTCAGCTTTCAACCTCCCAAGTAACCAGCCCAAAGCTTCATTTTATAGTGCAAGGGAAGGAGGTTACAGGTCCACCATTGAAGGGATAGAGTCCTCCTTCAACCGGATAAGCTCCTCACATCAAGGGGTTAGCTCCTTAAGGAATGGGATGCATACACCCTCAAGGAGCAAACTTGCCAGCGCAAGATTCCCTCTAGAAGCTTCCAGAAGTGACTCAAAGTGAGCTTTCAAGAATAAACTCGCACATTTTCACTTTTACAGGGGTTCGCACCCATATATGCAGATACAGAGCGGTCAGGTGCGCAGGGGACATGACCAGTGAGTGCGGCACCGCAGGTAATGCTAAGAGAAAGTGCAAAACCAGAGTTTTAGAGATTTTTAAGGACTTTCTCTCATTTTCAAAGCTTGATATGTAGAGCTGAGGTTTAAGACTTGCAAAGGAGGTATGTATGAGTGGTGATAGACTCATATTGATTACAAAAAGTCATGCTGACAATTTTTCGTGTAACATGTGTATTGTTTGAAGTTCATATTTCTAGTGACAAAGGGAAGGATGTTGAGGATGTTCAATTCATGAAGAGGTATCATGTTTTACAATAATTTTAGGATGTGTTTCCAGTAGATATCTAAAAGCACCACCCCATAGGGAAGTGGACTTTTCTATTATGTTGGTACGAGAAGCAGCAACAACATTAAAGGAGCCTTATAGGATGAGCACTCTAGAGTTGGTGGAATTGAAGTTGCAGCTTAAGGAAATTCCTAATAAGGGATACATTAAGCCAACTGTGTTGCCTTGGGGTGCACCATTATTATTTTTAAAGAAGGGGGATTGTACTCTCAGGTTGTTCAGTGATTATAGGTAGTTGAACAAGGTGATGATCAAAATAGATATCCATTGTCATGGATCGCTGATTTATTTGATCAGATGAAGGCAACAAGAGTGTTCTCAAATATTTATCTAAGATAAGCATATCATGGGGTGTGAATCAAATAAGAATGTGTTTACAAGACCACATTTCGTACTAGGTATGGGAATTATGAGTTCGTATTTGCTCCTTTTGGCCTTACTAATGCTATAGCCAATTTTATGTGCTCGATTAATAGTGTCTTGCATCCTTATCTAGATACGTTTTTGATAGTGTTCCTTAATGATATATTGATATACTCTAAGAATGAGAAAGGGAATATAGAGCACCTAGTAGCAATGTTACAATTGTTGAGAGAGCATCAATTTTACACCAAGCTTAGCAAGTGCAGATTCTTTCATATTAAATTTCATTACTTCAAATATTTTATTTCCAAGGAAGGTATAGTAGTGGACCTAGAAAATATTAAACCTATCATGGAGTGGTTGTTATCAGCCTATTATACCACCTAGGGTCAGTGTTCCTTAATCCTCTTGTCTAGTTGACTTTTTCCAGGCCTTAGACCTTATTTTTCCTGGCATACTTCCCAGTCGAACTGTTGGAGGCCTATGAGAGAAACTGGAGCCTCTCTCTGAGTCCTTCCTTATGCAAGCAACTACAACCTTTTTCAATATTTTATATGTCTTTGACTAGGGATGTTTTCTAGATTGTATTGGTCCCTAGGAGATTAGTTCAACTCATCACTTATTCGAGCTAGCTATGACTTATCATTTATAAGTTTCCATGACTTCTCATCATCATAAGTGTTTGCATTCATCCTCTTGGGACATTTCTTCAGCCTATTTACACTAGACCATTTCAGAGGATCGGACTGGTTTTGGGAGAGTCAAATTATAGGAGACCTAGATATATTGAGTCTATGCTTCCATTTTACTTCTAGAGAGAGAGGTTGTGAGGTTCTTGTTGCTTGGGTTATTTATCTTCATGATCATTTCATTGTCATAGAGGGGAGATTATGTCGTATCATAGAGAGAAAGCTTTGAGCTGAAGATACATGTTCCTTCCCCATATTCATGTGTATTCAACAATTATTTATAGTTGTTTTATGAGGCTTTGATCTAACAATCTTCTGAGGAAGGTCACTTATCGTATTTTTATGTTTTTGGTTGTGTGAGGTATTGAGATTAGTTACAAATGAGGTAGATCACTCAAGTCTAGCATGACAGTCTGCATCAGACCCAAAATCCTTCCCCAACATGTGAGGAGGCCAGTTGCACACATTTTCCCTTATAGATTCTAGGAATCTTTGATTGCTTCTTGATTGAACATTGGATTGGGATTCTGTTGTATATCTATTGACTATTTTCATTTTGTTGTCTAGTGATCTTATTCAGGCATGGGATCACCGAGCAATAGCTCCTTGCATGCAAATTTTGATGCAATAGAAGTGGTGCTCTCAATGAGATAATCCTTCCTTTATGTATGCTTTTCCTTGGGTATTTGGTGATTTCTCTTCTATTCCAACTTTCTGAGATTCCTACAATTTTTCTTACTCTTTCTGGTTGTCTTTTAGGGTTTATTTATCTTAATATTTTGATTTTTTTCTCAGCCTTTGTGTGGGTTTTTCCAGAATTATTAGTTTTCTCCCCATACGCTCCCACGGGGAGTCATTTGTGCCACAGGAATATCCTAGTTGCTCCCTCATAGTTAGAAATAGAGTGACCGACCAACTTTAGTCTAAATTGTGTGTGTGATTGTGCTTCTAGCCCTGAAAAAATTGTTTTGGTCCTCATAAATTTTTGTCTCTATCCTTGGTTTGTCTAATCTCTTTGCTTACTAGGTCGACCTACTCTAGATCTGTTTTCTGTTGTGTGATTTCCTTAGATTTTATTTCCTTTATCATGAGAAGGTTTTTCTCTTGTTTGGGGCATTAATCTTCTTATTTTTTTCTCATCTATTGGATATATTTTGGATCTATCATTTTTTGTTGTTGCTAGTTATTGATTTTTGTTAGACCTAAGCCATTTCTTATTGGTTTGTTTGGGATCTTCCATTGCTTGTGGTCTTCAAGGTTATCTTGAGGAATTTTTGTGTGCTTTGGTTGATGACTAGTGTTCTCATTTTTAGATCTATTTGGCTACTTTTGGTGACTATCTGGATCTATTTCATATCCCAGTTTTGGTTTCTTGTTGCCTTTGTGTGGTTGTGTCGCTTGTTTGCACGTGATAGTTTCTCCTTCTTATTTCTTTTTTTTGGCACAATTGGTGGTGTTGTGAATGCTTGTGCAACTTTCATCTAGAAAAGTTAATTTTGACCTTTGTAGAACATTGGCCTCATTTGAGCCATTTTGCTATAGCCCTAGATTGCTGACATTGCCTTCCTTTTTCACTTTGGTTTTCTTGTCTGATTTCTTGAGTGTTTTGGTTTTTATTTTTGTCATTGACTTCCTAGTTGATATTCGTTTGGAGAGATTTGTGTTCTAGCTCAAGGAATTCTTTGGCCACTTTTTAAAACTTTTCTTGTTTCTTTTTGGTTATCTTATTGGGTCAAAAATTTTGTAAGTTTTGGGTATTCACATTTAAGAATTTAGTGAGACGTGCATTATCATAAGCTTTGGTGTGTGGTGAAAAACTCTTACCCTCCTCTAGTTAGAATTCATTAAAGTGAAAAGAAAAATTTGCATATAGTTGCATTAGTGTTACTAACAAGATTCACTCACACCATATAAGTTTCATGTTGCATACCAACTATGTAAACAATAACCACTTAAAAGTAATGTGACAATAAAAGAAACTAGACTCGTCTTTTTCTTCTACTGGTAGTACACCAACATTAGCTTAGGATAGGGTCTTCGAGATAGGTGTGTGAATCAACTACTCTAACACTACAAGATAAACATAGCAGCTTGTGTTAGAGAGATAAATCCATTTGTATTAATGTGGCCTCAGAAGCCCTTCGAACAAAAGAGTTAAGCATGAGGTAACATTTCGGCTAGGCAGTGTGACATTACCCATTTCACTTAGTTTTGGGTCGCGCGATATAGAGGAATTTGTATGCACTTGGGGAACACCTGAGAGGCAAATATAAAGGATATTTTAGCCTAAGATCTATGAGGTAAATGTCCTTCCCTTGCTAGTGGATTTTTCCTGTGACTATACCCCCAGGTCATGTTATTGTCGGTGGGTACCATAGTGGCCTATCTCATAGGGTTCATACACAAGTGGAGGGTTGAGGTAGTCTTCTATGTACCTCAGAGAAATATTATTCATACTCTCTCAGTCGTCTTGGATGGCGTTCCATGGCTAGTGAGGGAACCTGGACCGATTTTGCAACTAAAAGGGTTCAGAAGCAGGTCACTAGTATAATTGTTCCACCACCAACTTCTTCGTATTTCGTTTTGTGCATGACAATCTTTTAGAAAGATTCTAGTGTGTCATTTGGTTGATGTCAGTATTTTTGGTGTTAGGGTGTTTTCACTAACATAACTGTGTTAAATATAATTTTTCACCCTTGCAGAACTTATTCACCATCAATCACGTCATTGTCATAGTTTTCCTCCTGAACGAGGTGGACTTGTCACTCCTGCATAGAGAGTGCTTATCGATGCTCAAGACATAGACAACACACAGTTTTGGAATCCTTACCTGGTCCTTCTGGTAGTGACTTTATTTCTATCAAAACATTGGTAGACGATTATGTTTCTCTTGCTAATCCACCTTTGCCTAATCCACTAGGAATTGAGTTGTTGTGGTTGAACCCTAATAGTTCCACAGCTACTTATACTTTTTTACCATTGTCAATTTTTTTTCCTATGACATATTCTAAGACTTATTTACCTTCTCCATCAACAGTGTCAGCTACCATGTCATCATTCATGCCTCTTAGTGGGGCCATACTGACTCCTCTATGTACAACTCTCACATCCTCTTGAGTCATCGCACTAGTTTCATTGATAGCTCCCACAAATTTATTGAATGTTTCCATGCCTACTCCAGCTTTTATGATGACCATGGTTATTCCTCCTAGTCAGCCAGTAGGGGCAGGAGTCATTTCACCTAGCTTTTATCAACCAACGATTCTTATTCCTCCATTTGGTGTTATAAATTCTATAAATATGAGTGGGGGGATCTTCAGTTCTTCCTAGTCAGCCTAGTGGCAACGTTTCTTCTAGCATGTCATAAGACTAGTATAGTTCGTTATTTAGAGGGACAAAACCTACCAATACTTTTCCTGGAGAGGTTAGTTTACCTAGAGGCAATCTTGTTGCTAGTTTTGTCACCCACACCAGTTATTCTCCTTATGTTGGTCCTAATGCACAGGTTTGTCCATCTTATCCTTGTGGCTACAAAGCTATGAGTAGTCATGCCCTTCGGCATCCTTTACTCTCTGTGGGCATGTACCCTAGGGGAAGAATCCTTTCATCAATTACACTAGCCCAGTGTAGTGATATGTTGGAGTCAACATATGCCTTCACTAGCATTCCATGCATCATAATCACTATATGGGGGGACCGCAAGGTTGGTCAAGGACCTCCCTCCTATGACCCATTTAGTCCACTTCATAATCTATTTTTATGTTCTCTTGATCTACCAGATCTAGCCAAGTTGCTGAATGACCTAGTTAGACATGATCCCTAGTGGCCACCTATGCCTACCAAATTACCATCCAATATTCCAAAATTTGAAGGAAACCCTGGAGAGAATTTGTCCACTCACATCACTACATATCATATGTGGTGTTCTTCCAACTCTCTTTTGGACGATTCAAGTAAGCTTCACTTTTTCCAACAAACATTAACTGGGGATGTTGTGAAATGGTACATTGAATCGACACAACATCCTATGGTGACTTTTCCTCTTTAGCTCAGACATTATTAACACATCTCAAGTTGCCGATAAGGTATGATATCGATTTTAACCTATTGTAAATTTTTAAACAAGATGATGCCACAATGATTTCTGACCATATTCATGATTGGCATCATCACAGGAGGTTGGTTAGAACCACACTTCCTGATAAGACCTTGCATAAATTATTAATTTTATATCCAAGACCTCAAATTTCCAAGGATTTGTTGATGTTATGAGATGTTACTGAGGAGGAAGCTATTTTAGTTTCGCAACAACTCTATTTAATTTATTTTCAATTAGGCACACTATATTGTGTTCTTCCTAATGATCCTAGGCCTTCCAATAACCCACCAAAACATACTTTCAGTCCACATGCTAACGGTGTGATTGGTTTTGTTTCTGCTTCTATAAGCCAACTTGTTGCCTAGCTTGGGCATTTGATCATTGCATCTTAAGCCTCGCAAGTGTGTCTGCCTCTATTAAAACACCTTCTTCTAAGGATTCCACTAATGTTATGATGTTGAATTCCATAACACCTCAGAACAACCGACAAACTTTTGGTAAAAAGAATAACAAGAAGAATCAAAAAAATAATAAAATTGCTCAATAATATCAACCAAATCCTTAGACTCGGGGAGGGGGATCCAGTGAGTGTCATGGAAAGATTAAATTTCCTTCTAAAATTTTGTCAAGGTGAAAATATTACTCAGGAATTCCCTTGAATGGATGAAATTCATATGATCCTTGCACCAATGCAATCTACTAAAACACCTATTGTTTTAACTCATCCATTTCCTACACAACCGTAGTAACAAATGGTTTCCTACCCTCCTCCACCTCTGCAAGGGGGCAACAAGGGGTTTTTCTTCCATTCTACCAATAGTTCATTCATATTTAGGTACAAATAAGACATGAATTTGACCACGTGAGCTAAGTCATATGATTTTCTTGTGTTGAATTCTTCTCCTAAGGACTCACTCACTCCACCTCCTTCCACTGGACCTGTCATGTTAGATAACCCTGTAGGTTTTAACCCCATACAGAAATTACCTGCATATGAATTCTAAATCACAGGAAAAATAAAAATGCGAGAGCATAACACATAAAACACGTATATACACAGAGATTTCCCACTGGATCCCAAAACTGGGACTACCAGCTTGATTTTTTTATTATTTTCCTTTCAATGTTACAATACATATTTATACATGCCGAAGCATCCAATACCATGGACCCGAAAACCATCGCGTCCAAAAAACCATGGGACCGAAAAACCCATAGGCGTCCAAAAAACATGTGTTGAAATTCAATGCAACAAAACCATAGTGGTTCCGCCCAACCCTAACATAGGGTCTAAAACCAAAATTTTCCGGGGCGCTGCCCCAGACCCCATAAAGTGGGGTTACGGGTACCCCTCAAACCCCCTGTTAACTATGTGGAAAGAATATGACACAACCCAACAAACCCTTTGGAACTTGTTTATCACCTCCCCAAGGGTTTTGTCCATAAGGCAACACACAATCCCTCTTAGTCGGTCGCTCACCATTACACTATTGTTGAAGATCTTGCCTAGGCTCCTTATGCCATGTCTGCCATGGAGGTTTTTCAAATTTCTCCTCAACAATTCAAGGAATTTTTGTCTCCGATTGGTGGAGTAGATCCATCTAACTCAAACATCATTCTATTCAATGTTGGTAAAGCTTATGGTCGACTTTCCCACCAGATTGATTTTAATATTGTCGTGCATGTCTTCCATGGGAATATTCATCGCACTTTGGTGGAAGAAGGATATTATGCTTGTGTCATGTCAACAACATGATGGAAGGCCCTTGCTCTCTAGAACTTGCTATGTCCAAAACTAATCTTCAAACCTTTGATGAACATGATGTTGTACCTAATGATATTATTCCTAAGTTTTCCATTGAGTTAGGGGGAAAGCTTGTATACCTCGATGTTGAACTCATCACTGCCTCTTTAGATTACAACCTACTCCTTAGACGTATTTGGTTCTATACCATGACCATCGTTGTCTCGTCTATATTCTGTCTCCTTTTCTTTCCGCATCAGGGAAATATTTTCAGTATAAATCATCTTGACTATTGTGTCGTGTCCTCTCAATTCTCCACTACAAGGAATTCAGTACCACTTGTGGGAGATAACCCTATTCAATTTCAGAGTGTTTGTGTGGCACTATTTGAAATTTCAACCCTTATGAGAGTTTTTCCTCAATTACCATTGCCTAACATTCCTTCCACCTCTTCTTAAGATCCTATACATAAGATCTCTTCTTGCAATTGGTGACCACATAGGCCTCCTCATGCTTGGGTGGCTTCGCTCGATATTATGTAAGTTGATCAACCTAGGGCACAACCTCTACCACCTATTGTGGAAGATATTTCCTCTTTGATAGTCCCATCACTACCTCTTGATGTTGGCCAAGAAATCCATCCGAGTATGGACTATGACCACGCACCTTTTCCCACATTGGTCAACCCTTCGCATGTTCCAAATGACACCCTTAATGATGAACCTCCTCGATTAGTCAACTTGGAGGTCATGGACCTATACATTAATAATCATATGGAGATTATGCCTATTCCTACCTCTAGAATCCCTGATTTGGAACATGTAGAGCTCAACATATTAAATCTTGAATCCTCTTAGGGGGGCCCTACTCGTTTTTCCTTGAAAATTCTTCCCATGCACCAAGAAAAGTATTGGGATTGTACTACCGAACTTGTCAATTGATTTCTCAGTTACGATCATATTGTACCCCATTTATGTCTTGATCTTCCCTCATGTCCTTAGGTTAATTATAAGAACATGATTATGTTACAATGTCCCCGACATGGTCAACCATTCTGAATTGGGAATTTTGACTTCCTTTGAAATGGCCCCACATTGGTGAGCCATATTGTCCCAGTCACCTCCCATAACCTCACGTAGAGAAATCCTTGGCTTGTGCCCAGCTGTGGGCACCCCTTAGCATGCTCTATCTCACTTAGTTGTGCTTATATATATTGTATATAATTGTGTGTGTGATTAGTTTCATCGCTTGTTTTAGATGTTTTCCCATTGTTTCTGTGTGTGATTTGTGTGTCTGGTATTTGATGAATAGATGTCAACAACCTCACATACTTATAGAAGCTTTGTAGATGGGGCAATTAATTACACTCAAAATGTTTCTTCCATAGCTTGGGTCCTCTTTTCACCCACTGATGAGCTTGGGATTTCTAGGGCTATTTGTCTTTGTCTTATCACAAACAATGTGGTTGAATATAGTGTCATTATTAAGCTCTTGACCGAGGCTAGTTTCCTTCTCATATGCCACCTAGTTCCTCATCTTGACTCTCAGTCATAGTGTTTCATCTCAACTATCTCTATTATGTAAGTAACTCAACTCTCCTACGCTATTTCCTAGGTACGTCTCTTGGAACATTTATTTTATTATATTGATTATGTTCATATTCCTCGAGACAAAAATTGTTTCGCTAATGCATTAGCTAATTATGTGTTAAATTGGAATTTTTCACATCAATAGTTTTAACCATGAACATGATACATTAAACATTCATTGTACATAAACATCATTTACACAAAAAACACAAAAGCCATCATTTTATTATCTATCAAAACATTTGGGTAAATATTTCAAAAACTAGGCAATTGAGGCCCTGACTACTATGCCATACATATGTAGATCCATAAAAAATAGACACCCCTATACAACTACATCCACTCAGTTGTGCTCATTATAACATAACAACACATTCAGAATCCAGCTAAGAAGGGTTCAATGATGGGCTAACTCAACACCAATTGTATGCCTCTTCTGGTGTCTAGGTGTATCTTCCATACTCCTCTAATGAACACCTAAATTAAGGTCCTTGATATTGTGAGTGAACTCCCACAACTCCTCGTCTCCATCCTCTATCTCTGTTGTAGTTGTCGTTGGGGCCTGGGTGGGTGGCACATGTATCCTTAAGGGAGAATATCCTACAAGGTGTGGAGGCGCCACATATTCATATCACTAGTTATTATGTGCTATTAACTATGTGCCCATTCCCAAAAAAATAAAATATTCCAAAAAAATGCAAAAATAAAAATACATTTTTTTACCTCTATTATCAAAATCCTTGCCAGGGGGAAGGACCATGTCTAAATCTCCTCGGAAATCCACTCTATAATAAGGATAGTCATCCACTGCTGATGTGGTTTCTCTCAACTACTTCCGATATGTTTCTGGGAACTAACCACTAGTGTGCACTCCATCCTCCCTACGTTTTGTTGGTGGTGGATAGACCACATAATCCAAAACCATTGGTGTCATGACTAGGATCTTCTCAAAAAATAAACTTACAAGCAATCTCCAATAGCCACAGACCTTGTTTCTACCTCTCTTAATCTTCATGAGTTGAAATTTTACATTCACCATCATTCCTTCACATAGTTGAGAAGGGCAGGTTTTGAACGTCTTATGGATAGCTCCAAGTTTTGTTTTTCCACAATATGGGTAGCTTCAGTGCAAGCTACTCAAGTTACAGTATATGCCAAATTTTGTAAGGTTAGGTCCTCTATATCCTCAATACAGATCTTGTCTTTCCTTCTTCACACACCTTCCCTACAATATAGTTGTCACTTCAAACTCTGAATTATCTCTCCACTGGTACTTTGTGCCCCTGATAATGCCACCTAAGAGCCACACCTTGATAGTATTCCAAGGAAACAAATGTCCTCCAACTCTATGGAGAATGAGTCTAGACAAAAAATGAATTGTTGGGTATCCACATCCTACCAACGAATGATTTCACAAAGAATAAAGGTTTGGTTTGTTATGTTGTGGACCATAAGAAACTTCAATAAACCAAAATCCCTTAGGGCATTAATTATTGGTAGATGTCCCATGGATTAAATTTCATTTTCACTAGTGTTTCTCTCTCTCGATTCCACCATGGTTTCTCCTGCAACCACAACCAAAACTTATTAGTCCTGGTCATGTAATTAACAAAGAAAACAACTGTGAAAAGATAAAAATTTAAATGTGTGGAAAAAATTAAAAATTACATCCCATTTCTACCTTGGAACAAAGAAAATTTAGCCATTCACTCCGAAACCATGACATGTGAGTGACTAGGCTCTTTGAGTCGAATTTCCTCCCTTCCATGTGTGTGACCGGGAACATTTTTCACAAAAAAATTAAAAATTCTTCAACAAAACCCTACAACCAAATGAAATATGTGCTTCATTGATTGACATATGGATGAAATCAACTTAGCTAGATGAAGATGCTCCTATCCTGGCTCCTCTTGCCCCTCCTTTCCCTAGCACAAAAAATCTTGGAAGTTCTCCCCTTCTCTTTTCCGCAAAACACAATGTTAAAATGTGGAGGTATGTGTTTCTTTATATCCTTTTGGCATATTAAAGAATATTCCATTTTTTATTTTTGGGCTTGAGATGGTTTTTGGATTTATAATACTTTTTATAGTTTACTTTTGCCGGAGGTTTAGTGAGTGATATTTTTTTCTGTTTCTTGAAGGTCCCATTTCCATCAATGTCCTTGAGGAATTTTTTCTTTACTAGAAAATAGAGGTAGGTCATTTTGTAATTTCCATTTCTTTTTGACCTTCCGTGCCATTTTTATACTTTAGGTTTGACCCCATCATGTTGCGACTTTAGCCACTCTCCTTTATCTACGTCGTTTCTTAGAAATATACCTTACCCGCTCATGGATACCCTAGTTAGCACCTATTTTCCATCTTAGTGTCCATGCAATTATTTTTATAACCTTTTAGAATCCCTCCTTTTAAACCCCCATGACCTAGAATTTGAGCCTCATGTCCTCTTCTCTGTCATATTTGTTTCCATACCCCATGAGGATTCAACTCTTTATCCTTTGGGATTTCCACTTTTATCAGACTATTTTTTCAGATTGATTGTTGGTTTCTTTGTATCACTTGTACTTAATTTCTTCATGAATTCATCCATACATCACATCATTCTAGTTTGTTCTATGTCGATTGATGGGGGATACATTAAATCACTCCTTCAACGAATCTTCTCCTATCGACTTCAACTCACTATCCAGGAGTTTGATCTAGGAACCAATAGAACCTTGGAGTTTGCAGACCTTAGTGGAAGGCTTCCTCGTGATCGATAGCGGGTTTACATCATTTTCTCTTGATTGATCGAGTCCAATGGAATTCCACATCAACTCATTTAGTCATACTTCATGGAATGTACTAGGTACTTTCGGGTCCATTTTTCTAATTGGTGGATTCCCTCGCATATAGTACTAGTTTACCTCATTGGCCAATAATCAGGCAGATTCTACCATGTTCAACATCAGCTCATCTATTCGCATGTTGTAGATTCGTATTATTAGGGTTATGTCAAAGTCCTTAGGTTAGGGACATATCACTCTTATATGGCATTCTTCATAGGCTACATGCAAGTTATCTATCATTTATGCACTTTGAGAAATATCTTGAGACAATAATGTGTCTGTCATGTGTCCATAATCCTACTAATGTATCATGCAACATTGATCCATATTGCATTTGTTGGTGGCTATGCACTATTTATCAAGTCGCATGGATCCACTATGTATGTATGTCAAGGCCATGTTATAGAATTTCATGTCATGGATCCACATTGTATTTTATGGCTGCCATGCTCAGTATCTTCTTCTGACCGAACATAGGAATGCTTGCCTCAAGGATTTATCAACAGAAATGAGACTTCAACACTAGAGTCTTCCGATCTGCATCCTTGGCTTTGTCTCCTCACTCTTCTTTTGACCTCTAAGCTTTATCATAATATATTTCGGTCATTATCTTCTCTTCGAGACTCATACATTAGGGGGAATATGTTATCAACCTATTTTAACCCCTAGGGTCAATATTCCTTAATCCTCATTTCCATTCGACTTTTTCCAGACCTTAGACCTTCTCTTTCTAGTCATACCTCCCATTTGCATGGATGGAGACCTATGACAGTAACTAGAACCTCCTAGTGAATCCCAAGCCTTCCTTATGCCAATGACTGTAGCAATTTTTAGTCATTTCTCTGCATGTGATTAGGGATTTCTTCTAGAGTGTCACAATCCCTAGTGAGTCAGTTTGACTCATGACTTATTCGAGCTAGCCAGGAATTATCATTTAGAAGTTTCCATGACTTCTCATTGTCTTGAGCGTCTACATTCGTCCTCTTGGGACCTATCCTTTGCTAATTTATACTTGACCATTTGAGAGGGTTATTCTAGTTTTTGGAGAGCCAAATTCTGGAAGAGCTAGAGATCTTGATTCTATGTTGCCATTTTTCTTCTAGAGAGAAAGCTTGTAAGGTTCTCATTGCTTTGGTTATTGATCTACATGCTAATTTCCTTGTCATAGAGGGGAGGCTCTATCAGATCACATAGATGAAGATTTGAGGTGAAGATATAATGTTGTAATCTTATTTTGATTTCTAATTAATAGAAATACATGTTCCTTCCCCATATTCATGTATATTCAACAATCTTTTATAGTCATTTTATGATGCTTTGATCTACCAATATTCCGAGGAAGGTCACTTGTCATCTTTGTATGTTTGTGGTTGTGTGTAGCTATTAATATTAGTGAAAAATGAGGAAGAACACTCGAGTGGATGCGAGAATTTGCATCGACCCCAAAATCCTTCCCCAACCTACGAGGAGGCCAGGTGCACACATTTTCCCTTATAACATCTAGGAACATTTGATTATTGCTTGATATAACATTGGGTTTGGATTCCACTGTATATCTATTGTCTATTTTCATTTTCTTTTTTCCTGATCTTATTCGACAATGAGATCACAAAGTAATAGCTTCTTGTATGAAAATTTTGTCGCAACAATGACCAACTCCTAGGAATGTGGGGGAGGTTAGATCATTAATAGGATTATCAGATTACTACATGAGTTTTATCGGGAACTCCTCATGTACTTCCTATCTTATTACATCCTTGCGGTGAAAAGGAAAGAAGTTTTAATGGACAGAGGAGTGTGCAACTAATTTTGATTAGTTGAAGCATTTGCTTACAAATGCTTCAGTATTAAAGATTTTAGATCTTCACAAAGAGTTCATAGTATGTATAGATGCTTGCAAGAGAGGCCTTGGCGGACTCCTAATGTAAGAAGAATTGGTGGTATGCTATTAGTCAAGGAAGCTGAATGAGCAAAAAGTAGAACTATGTGAATCACAATCTTGAGTTGGAGGCTATCATTCATCCCTTGAAGATATGGAGGAATTATCTTCCTGGCAGGAGGTTCTTCATGATGAGCAATAATGGTGGATTGAAGTACTCGTTTGACCAACCCAATGTGAATTCCATGCAAGCTAGATGGTTGGATACGCTCAGTGAGTTTGACTTTGAGATTAGATACATCAAGGGCAAGGAGAAGAGGGCTTGAGATGCTCTCAATAGGAGCGTGTAGGTGAATAATATTGAAGTAGTGAGTTATTATGGTACAAAATTGCAGGAGTGTATATTGTAAGAAGGGCAGCATGATGATAGGTATTAGTAGCTGAAACAGAGATTGTAGTAGTAGGGTGAAGGTTATAGGGATAGGGAGTATAAACTCAGGGCAGATGGCTTGGTTAGATTCAAGAACAAGACTTATGTTCCAGACAAGAGTGAGCTCAATAATATTATCTTGAGGAAGTTTCAGGTCAAGCCATATTCAAGTCACCCGCGATATTAGAATATTTTGACAAAAGTTAAGAAGTTATATCATTGGTCAAACTTGAAGAAAGATGTGGTTGAGATTGTTGCGATATGTTTTTACTCTCAATAGGTAAAAGGAGAGTGTAAGCATCCAAGTGGTTTATCATAGCCTATTTTGATTCCAAAGTGGAAATGGTAGGTCATTTTGATGGACATCATTATAGTTTTGTCGAGGACATTGAGGAAGCATGAATTCATCATGGTTTTGGTTGACAGGTAGATTGAGGTGTATCACTTCATCGCAGTGAAGTCTACGAATTCAAGTAGTGAGCTAGCTAAAATCTTCATTAGGGAGATAGTGAGGTTGCATGGTGTTCCTAAGAAAATTGTATAAGATAGAGATGCCATGCTCACATCTAAGTTTTGGAAGGAGTTGTTTGTATGTTTGGAGACAAAGTTGGATTTCCACCAATAGTGAAATTCCATGATGTTTTCCATGTTTTATGTTTAATAGATACATCTATGTTGATGATCATGTGATTGATTGTTCTATATTGTGGGTAGAATGAGAGGTAGAATTCTATCCAAAACCATAATGCATATTGCAATAGAAACAACTCATGCTCTAAAACAAAGCAATCGAGCAGGTTAAAGTGTAGTAGAAGCACTTTCGGCCCAATGAATCTACATGGGAGATGGTTGATCATATAGTGAGCTTTATATGCTTCATTATTTGTTGGTTCAAGGAAATTAGTTTTCGGTATATGTATGTATATATGCATATCTTTGTGTATACCCCAATGTGTTCTGCTATAAAGCTCCAAATAAGTAGTATGAATGTCATGTTTGTCACGATGGTTATGGTTTGCAGTAGTTTTTCATTGTGAGTACTTCATCGAGCTATGTTATAAAGTTCCATGGGCAGTATGGTTTGTATTTCAACGGCTTTTGGTCATAGGTTTTGTTAGAGTCGGTCTTTACATCCCTCCGTCAGAGATCATTTCTCTTTATTGCATTTCATTTTTAGGTGTCTCACTCGGTTCACTTAGTTGCATTCTGTTAGGGGCATGCCATAATCTGACAGAAGGGTCTGGTCATTCATTACCCCTCATGCCTTGCACTGCTGGATCAGGTCTGTTCATTGAAATCAAGCTTTTGAGTCACTTACAGTCATGTTTTAGTCTTTTGATCAGCAAGAGTCATTTCAGTCACTAGGTCTAGGGTTTCACAAGTTGTGTCTTCAAGCTATCCAATAATGCCAGCAAGCCAGGGGGAGGTTCTTAAAATGTTTTCATTTCAGGTATTCTCATCATCATACTACTCGACTATGACTTTTCTTCAAAACTCTGTTTTGAAGAAAATTCGTCATTCCATTTTGTAATAAATTGCCATAATTTTCAAAAGTTTTTCAGTTGTTGAATTCTTTAGGCACAACCCTGGTCTCCTTTGCCAAATTCCATGTCAGCTATCCCTGCAAAAAATTTCAAAGAATTTCAACATTTCAGCCAAAAATCGAAAAGGAAATTCAAATCACAGAGTTGAATTAAAATGTCAAAAAGTGCCAATGCCAAACATTACAAAACTGGGTTGTGGAGAAACAAAAATCAAATCCATGTCTTTATAAAGAGTTTTCCATGAGGATCAATGTCATTTGCATGCCAAAGATCAAAGAGAAGCAATTCAAAGAAAATTTGGCAAATTATTGCGCAATTTGGGTGAGGTTCGAGGAAGCTTGGTCAGCGCGGCACATGGAGCAGGTGGCGTGGCGCACTTGGGAGGCGCGGTACACTGGGAGTGATCACATAGTGTAAATTTGCATAGGCACGACACACTGGGATGGCACAACACATTGGGTACGTGGCACGGCGCATATAGTCCGAAGCCCAAAATTGCCTAAAATTTCTCCAAATTGCCAAGAACTTACACGGATTTGCCAGAGTTCAACCACATCATAAAAGACCAGTCCAACACAGTTTTTTCACCAGCATCTTTTTCTCCAAGGAAGTTTGTACAGCAGCAGTTATGTCATCCGGTCATTCATCTGATTATGGAGTAGATACCCAAAGTGACTCACCCATGGAGGGACATGCACCCCGGAGGCCTCATAAAGGTGGCAGACATGTTAGAGAAGAACCAACCACCCTTACAGAATTGCAGGCCTGTCCTCTTGCCATCTCTTGTTTACAGTTTCAGTCATGCTATGAATTTTGCGAGAAGGTTGCTACTATTCAAGTCCATTAGGAGTTGGCTCACTTATTTGTATTACATTTACATGGTGATCGAGTGACTTTGGCTGGTGTCACTTTCACACTTACACCAGATTCTATCTCATTGGCAACCGGCATACCTAACATTGGAGAACCATGGAACAAGAGGAAAAATATTGACCGTAAACATTATGAGCCATATATTAAACCCAGTTTCCTAAGGCAGCTAAAGAGAGTGTTCCCTTTCCAATATCTCAAAGATGAATATGCTCCATTAATGAAATTAATCATGAAGTATTTCAGTTGTGAAGATCGCTTCTCCCAACTATATGCTTATCACATCAGGTTGCTCATGCATTTCACCCGGGTAAGGATGATGAACATTCCATATTTCATATGCCGAAACATAGAGAGGATGACCGCCCTTGTGCAGCACAAGACCCCTGAGCAGCAGTTCAACTGTATTTGCCATTTTTCTCTCATCAAGATTTTGGTGGTTCATCAGCATGGATCACAGGGTATCACTTGGGATGATTTCATCTCTCGTGACTTTTCCAGAGCTTCACAGGGACCTTCAGAGGTTGGGCATGAGACTGGTGGACCTTCTCATCAGCAAGAAGGCCATGATCCACACACTGCTACTATACTGGTCTTCATTACATATCAGAAGGGCACGAGGCAGTTATTTGCAGTAGCAAAGCGAGTGTTATCTCCACTCGGGGTGGAAGGGGCCTCTCTTCCAACATCATAATCACAAGTACAAGACAGAGGAAAAAGGCCAATGCAGGACGAGGGGCCTTCAGGTGAGTGAGAGACTGATTTCATTCTCGTTGAGGATGATGTTACAGACGTTGGCTCGCAAAATGCACATCTTAGAGAGATCATCCAGGAGCAGCAGATGGAGATCACAGCCTTGTCCCTTGACTTGGAGAGGGATAAGTGGACTATGAAATACTTGGAGCAGAGGAACAAATAGCTCGAAGATCAGCAGGCAATCATGGAGTTGCAAAACATTCGCGAGAATTGCCAAGATGCCCAAAGGCGAAGGATTGAGCTCACTTCATTAGAACAAGAGATTAATGATGATCGGGAGTCTTGGCTTGAGAGAATCAACATCCACCTAGAGAGGCTACTGGAGATTGTCGATAGGGACAAAGAATTGTCGAGACACATGGATTTCCATTATAGGGCGTGCAATATGAGTTCCAAGGCACGAATAAGGAGTTTAAAGGCGAAATTGAAGAAGGCAATAAGGAAGCAAAAGAGGCAAAAGGAGCATGATCATCTTTGAATATTGGGCGAAGCCTCTTTAGCCTAGCATGAAACTTGATATAGAAGGTACAATCCAAATTTCAAGAAATTTGGAGCAATTTTTGTATTTTTGAAAATTTTTGCACTAAAAAACAGGTTTTGCTTCCCTATGCGCTGCGCCACGTGGCGCTCGATTTTGGTAGAGGGTTCCAAATGGAAAAAAAATTATATTTTTGGATTTGGCATGAAAAATCATGACTTTTGGTGCATGGCCAAGAATTTTGGGCAAGTTTTGAGTCCACAAGAGGTCAAAAACACTCAAAAAATGACCTCACTGCCCCTATTTTGGCACACAAGAAGCAGTCTTGGGTGATTGAAGCTTTGGAGGGGCAAATGGACACCAAATTGAAAAATTCCACTTCATTTAGAAAGTAGAAAGGCAAGGCTTTCGAACAAGCTATCTTGGGCTCAATTTGGACTTCGGGAAGTGCCTCAAATGCAGCTGCACAATGGCACGACGCATAGAGGATTTGGCGCGGCGCATAGAGGATTTTTGCCCAATTTTTCACCTTCCAGCTCAAAAATTCGACCAGTTTGACTAGTTTTGCTTTGTGATGTAATTTTTGACCTATCTTGATGTAATTGAAGGATCATGATGTAATATTGGCATATTTTTACTTGTTCTAGAGGATTCATTCATTAAAAGGTGAAAATTTAATAAATGAATCAGTTTCCTACCTTATAGAGGCAAGTTGTTTGATTGCCTAGATTTTAGTGCTTTGTTTAGAATTGGTTGAAACAGCTCCTAGAATGATGAGCTCGACCCCTAGAGGCATGGGAGTGGGTTATGATGGTCTATATCATGTATCTTCTGAGTCATTTTCACGGTTGGACACTTGGGATTGCTTGGCACTTCATTGTACATTCTATCTCTGCATTTTTAGCAAAGGAAAGACCAGGGTTTTGCAGGACTTGTTGGGATCCATGTGGCTCTTTGGTCAGTGTTGAGGCAAATCTGCTAGCCAAGAGGGCTAGAGCAAGAGCAGAAAAGAAAGTCACAATAAAAGAAGAATCATCTTCAACAGATCAATTACTTCAGAAGGTGGAGTAGATGATTGAAAGGGTGAAGCTTGATAAACCGGAGCCACATGTTAGAAATCCTAACTTCCATGGCCAGCAGCAGCCACAATATAGAATCAAACAAAGAGAGCATCGAGCCCAAGATCAAACAGCACAGAAGCGAGTACCGCCACCTTTACAAGAGAATGTGGTACTTGGTCCGGAGTCAGAGGAGGAGGAGAATATGATTGGAGAGGAAAACCACCTTTTTACTCCAGATGATAGGCCAATTTATATTACTGAAGAAGAGGAGTACGCAAAATGTTCAACAGTATACAAAGACGCAGATTTCATTCTAGCAAATGACGCGGTTCTGGAAGAAGAATCAGATGAGTACCAAAGAGGTTATATGAATGCTTTGTCCGCCCATTAGTGTCAATATTCACTTAGAAACAGAGATGTGCGTGTTAACCCAATTCAGAAGAGGAAAGAAGCTTCAGCATCAAAGAAAGTGAAAGAGACAGCTAATCCTAATATCAACAAATCTCTATCAGTAGAAAAATCAAATCAGCCAATAGCATCGAAGGAAAAGGAGAAGAAAGATGTCCCAGTCAAAGAGGTAGAAAAGATTTCAGCTTTTAGTTTGGAAAATGAAATTTCTAAATTGAAGGTATCCATTCCGTTGACTGAAATAATGAGGAACAACATTTATAGAGGACAAGTTTCTAAAATTTTAAACTTTTATCCAATGTCTGATATGGTGAATGTCGAAAATGATCAACCTGAATTGATTTTTGGGCCAGCATTGAATGGTGAGTCTCCAAATAGTGGTGTGTTGCCTTTTTATATCAGTTTAAGGGTACATGATTTTGTGTTGCATAATGCTATGTTCGATTCCGAAGCTTCCCACAATCTTATGCCGAAAGCTATCATGGAGATGTATTGGGATTATCAAAGACTTGGTTGTAAGTCTGGATCAAATCCCAACGAAGAATGTTTTGATGGATATTGTTGTGGCGGACATTCCTCCCAAGTTTGGTATGCTCCTTCCCAGGTCTTAAGGAGAGAAATTGAAAGGGACATTACAACTAGATTTCTCCTATGCAATGATTCCTGTGTTTGGCCAAATGAGAAAATTGTACCGGGAACAAAAAACAAAATACATGATTACAAGTAAGGAGAAACCGATCAATTATGTAAATACAGATCTAGAGTGTTTTGTTTTTTATTTATATAGTTTCAATGATATAGATAGTCAGTTAGTAGAAGCAGAAAGTATTCCATAAATAACAGAGAATTCCAGAGAAATTTTGAAGAAATAAGGACAAGAACAGCAAGACACCGTTGAGCAATTAGCTGAAGATAATGGACAGCAAGCAGGAAAAATAGAGACATTAGAATTTCGGCACTTAGAAGAAGATGAAGAGGTCCTGTGGACCATGGATTTCGATGGTGTAGTGGGAAATGAGGGTGCTGGAATTGGTATTTGGGTACGCAGTCCTTTTTCCATGCCAAACAAAGTGCCTAGTAATGTGCGGGTATGTTCTTACAAGCTAGATTTTGATTGTTTGAACAATGAGGCTAAGTATGAGGCTTTGATTGCTGGCCTAAAAATTCTAAGAAAGCTGAATGCTAAGAGGATTGCAGTATATGGCGACCCCGAATTGGTGATTAAGAAAGTTAAAGGTGAGTATCAAGTAAAACATCCTCGGATGCGAGCTTACCGAAATGCAGTTCTAGACACCCTGAAATTGTTTTCAGATTATACCTTGACGTGTGTGCCTCGTATTCAAAACGGCATTGTTGATGCACTTGCTAAGGTAGCAAGTTGTTTGAAGATTCCAATGAACTCAAGCAATAAATTCGAAATCCATTTCAAGCATCACCCGACTATCCTGGACAATCAGAGATATTGGCAAGTTTTCCAAGATGATGAGGAAATTGATGATTTTCTGCAAAACAAAGGCAAGTTTAAAGATACCTCAATTGATGTAGAACATGATGATGGTGAAGATGATGTGCAGATCAATCAAATGGAAGTGTTGCAGCTAAAGGATAACATCATTCCTAAAGGCTTGATACCTTTAGAAGAACACCTTGATCAAGATGACGTAGCCCGCAAACCAACATTGTAGCCAACAGAGAACAGTGTTGAAGAGGTCAATATCGGAACAACTGCAAATCCCAAAATGGTAAAACTGTCCAAAGCATTGCCACACAAGATAAAGGCCAAATCTATCAATTTGTTGTCATCTTTTACTGATGTGTTTGCTTGGGATTATTCTGACTTGAAGACATATGATACCAATATAATTCAGCACACGATTCCCATTAGGCCTAATAAAAAACCTTTCAGATAGAAGTTGAGAAGGCTAAATCCAAAACTGCTACCATCAATTGAGAAGGAGATAAACAGGTTTTACAAATCAGGAATCATTGTTCCCATCAGATTTTCTGACTGGATCTCTAATTTGGTGCCCGTATGAAAGAATACAGGTGAGATTCGCTTATGCATTGATTTTAGGAACCTCAATAAAGTTTCATTGAAGGACAATTATCCATTGCCCAAAATGGATCATATAATTCAGCGAGTAGTTGGAGCATCTCGGATGTCATTACTCGATGTTTATTCTGGATATAACCAAATTTTGGTCCATGAAGATGACTAGGATAAAACAGCGTTCACCACTCCGTCGGGAACTTTTCATTACGCCAAAATGAATTTTGGTTTGAAGAACGCGGGTGCCACTTTTCAGTGGGCAATGGACTTGTCTTTCGCAAATGAGAAGGATATCTTTTTGGTTGTGTACCTTGATGATCTGACCGTGTTCTCCAAATCAAACGAAGAGCACATGTATCATTTGAAAATTGTCTTTCAAAAGTGCAGAAAATATGTTGTGTCGCTGAATCCAAAGAAGAGCTTGTTTGCAATGGATGAGGGCAAACTACTTCGGCACATTATATCAAAAGATGTCATTCGTATTGATCCAGCACATGTAGAAGCGATTCAGCAAATTGATCTTCCCCAGAACAAGAAGGAGATTCAATCTTTTAATGGTAAGATGAATTTTTTACGCCGCTTTGTTCATAATCTTGCTAAACACCTAAGAGAGATTACAAACATGCTTAAGAAGGATAGCCAAGTGAAGTGGACAAAAGAGGCTGTAAAATCTTTCAACTTAGTAAAATTAGCTCTTTCTTCAGCTCTGGTTCTAATCAGCCCGGACTACACTCAGGATTTTATATTGTTTTCTTTTGCTTCGGAGCATACAATGGCAACTGTATTAATGCAAAAAAGGGAGGAGTATGAAAGACCAATTGCATTTTTCAACCGAACTATAAGAGATGCAGCCTTGAAGTACAACATCATTGAAAAGCAGGCCCTTGCACTCATCAAAGCATTGAAATATTTTCGAGTATATGTTTTGCATTCTCATACTTTGGCTTATGTTCCTAATGCTGATGTCAAGGATGTTTTAGTGCAGACAGGTTCGGAAGGAAGAAGAGGCAAGTGGATTGCTACTTTGATGGAGTACGATGTGGAGATAAAGCTCGCCAAGCTTGTTAAAGGGCAGCGATTAGCAAAGTTAATGGCTGAATCCAACTTACATGCCTTAGACATAAATCTGATCACTGCTATGTCCGATGAGAATGAGGAAGGTTTGTCAATTCAGGTATCTGAAATGTTTGTTCTTTCCTCATGGTATTCAGGTATCATATATGTGCTACAGATTTGTTGCCACCTCCCGGTATTACTAGTAACAAAAGTAGAACTCTCAAATTAAAAGCTGCTATGTTTTGTATTCTAAATTCTACACTTTATTGGAAAGATCTCGGTGGAGTTCTATTGAATTGTTTGGTGGAAGAAGAAGCTAAGCAGGTCATGTAAGATTTCCACAAAGGAGATTGTGGCGGTCACCTTTTTTGGAAAACAATGGCAAATAAAATTCTGAGAGCGGGATACTACTGGCCGACATTTTTTGCAAATGTGTATAAGGTGGTCAAGAGTTGTCATAAATATCAGATTTTTGAAGGAAGGTAGAAACTACAGCCTTTGCAGCTTAATCCCATTGAGGCGAGTGCCCCTTTTCAGCAGTGGGGGTTGGATTTCATTGGTGAAATTCATCCTGCTTCTTCCAGTCAACATCGATGGATTCTCATGGTGACCGATTATTTCACGAAATGGATCGAAGAAATTCCCACCAGACAAGCTACGGATGCGATAATTATTTCATTCCTTGAGAATAACATCTTGTCTCGTTTTGATTGCCCGAGTAAGTTAATCACTAATAATGCAGCAGCATTCAAATCAAAGAGGATGATTGAGTTTTGTAACAAGTATAAAATCATTTTGGGTCACTCAACTGCCTATCATCCGCAAGGCAATGGTTTGGCAGAGTCTTCTAATAAATCTTTAGTGAACATCATCGAGAAGCTGCTGGAAATTAACAAGAAGAGTTGGCATAAGAAGTTGGTCAATGCACTTTGGGCAGATCGGGTCAGCCAAAACACATCCATTGGTATGTCTCCCTTTGAGCTTTTTTATGGAGTTGATACAGTGTTTCCTACTTCCCTAGCAGCCCAGGTAGTGAAACTTCTTCAGGAGTCCGGTAGTGAGGAAGATCCTATGCAGCAAAGACTAAATCAAATGGTCCATTTGCAGCAGCCAAGAGAAGAGGTCTTCCAAAACACATCCAAGTTGCAAGAGAAGATTAAGAAGATCTATGACAGAAAAGCGAGGGCGAACAAATTCCAATTGGAGGAAGTGGTGCTGAAATGGGATGCAAGTAATGAGGAAAAGGGTAAGCATGGTAAGTTTGAAAATATGTGGAAAGGTCCCTTCAAAATTGCTGCATATCATGGTCAGAATGCTTTTCTTCTGAAGGAGATGAACGGAGAAGAATGTCCCGGAGGGCCGGTCAATGGTCGACTACTCAAGAGGTATCATTTCGGAGTTGTTTCTGCTGCCTACATTGTCACTATACATACCATTTTAATTTCAGTTTCATTGCAAGAGTGTGCTCGGATCTTTTCTTCAGTTTGGGGCCCGAAGTGGAGGCTATAATTTTGAAGAAAGATTTCAGTTTTGGGTTTAGTTTGTTGAGTCAATTTTTCAGTCATTTTGGTTTCCTAATTGAGTCAAGTTTGATTCAATAAATAAGTCAAGAGTCTTATGTCGATTTCTCGAAATAATGGACTCCATAGCGCAATGGACGAAGGCACTGTCTATCTCTCCCAGAGATATACTGTTCTTGGCACCTCCAAGGAGCTACCATCCCCATTAGAGCCAATGTTAGAGTCGGTCTTTACATCCCTCCGTCATAGATCATTTCTCTTTATTGCATTTCATTTTTAGGTGTCTCGCTCACTTCACTCAGTTGCATTTCGTTAGGGGCATGCCATAATCTGACAAAAGGGTCTGTTCATTCATTACTCCTCATGCCTTTCACTACTGGCTCAAGTCTATTCATCGAAATCAAGCTTTTGAGTCACTTACAGTCCTGCTTTAGTCTTTTGATCAGCAAGAGTCATTTCAGTCACTAGGTCTAGGGTTTCACGAGTTTTGTCTTCAAGCTGTCGAATAATGCTAGCAGGCCAGAGGGACGTTCTTAAAAACTCTTCATTTCAAGTAGTTTCATCATCATACTGCTGGACTATGACTTTTCTTCAAAACTCTATTTTGAAGAAAATTTGTCATTCCGTTTTGTAATAAATTGCCATAATTTTCAAAAGTTTTTCAATTGTTGAATTCTTTAGGCACAGCCCTGGTCTCCTTTGCCAAATTCCATGTCAGCTATCCCTGCAAAATATTTCAAAGAATTGCATCATTTCAGTCAAAAATCAAAAAGGAAATTCAAATCACAGAGTTGAATTAAATGTCAAAAAGTGCCAATGCTAAACATTACAAAACTGGGTTGTGGAGAAAAAAAAGTCAAATCCATGTCTTTATAAAGAGTTTTCCATGAGGATCAATGTCATTTGCATGCCAAAGATCAAAGAGAAGAAGTTCAAATCAAATTGGGTGAATTAGTGCGCAATTTAGGTGAACTTGGAGGAAGCTTGGTCGGCTCGGTGCATAGAGTAGGTGGCACAGCGCACAGGGGAGGCACGGTGCACTGGCAGCGAATGCACAGTGTAAATTTACATAGGCGCAATGCACTCGGATGGCGCGGTGCATACAGTCCAAAGCCCAAAACTGCCTAAAATTTCTCCAAGTTGCCAAGAACTTACACGGATTTTCCAGAGTTCAACCACATCATAAAAGAGTAGTCCAACACAGTTTTTTCACCAGCATCTTTTTCTCCAAGGTAGTTTGTACAGTAACGGTTATGTCATCCGATCATTCATCTGATTATGAAGTAGAGACCCAAAGTGACTCACCCATGGAGGGACATGCACCCCGGAGGCCTCATAAAGTTGACAGACATGTTAGAGAAGAACTCACCACCCTTACAGAATTGCAGACATGTCCTCTTGTTGTCTCTTGTTTTTAGTTTCAGTCATGCTATGAATTTTGCGAGAAGGTTGCTACTATTCAAGTCCATCAGGAGTTGGCTCACTTATTTGTATTACATTTACATGGTGATCGAGTGAGTTTGGTTGGTGTCACTTTCACACTTACACCAGATTCTATCTCATTGGCAATCGGCATACCTAACATTGGATAACCATGGAACAAGAGGTAAAATATTGACCGTAAACATTATGAGCCATATATTAAACCCAGTTTCCTAAGGCAGCTAAAGAGAGTGTTCCCTTTCCGATATCTCAAAGATGAATATGCTCCATTAATGAAATTAATCATGAAGTATTTCAGTTGTGAAGGTCGCTTCTCCCGACTATATGCTTATCACATCAGGTTGCTCATGCATTTCACCTGGGTAAGGATGATGAACATTCCATATTTCATATGTTGAAACATAGAGAGGATTACCACCCTTGTGCAGCACAAGACCCCTGAGCGGCAGTTCAACAGTATTTGCCATTTTGCTCTCATCAAGATTTTGGTGGTTCATCAGCTTGGATCACAGGGTATGACTTGGGATGATTTCATCTCTCGTGACTTTTTCAGAGCTTCACAGGGGACTTCAGAGGTTGGGAATGAGATTGGTGGACCTTCTCATCAGGAAGAAGGCCATGATCCACACACTGCTACTATACCGGTCTTCATTACATATCAGAAGGGCACAAGGCAGTTATTTGCAGCAGCAAAGCGAGTGTTATCTCCACTCAGGGTGGAAGGGGCCTCGCTTTCGACATCAACATCACAGGTACAGGACAGAGGCAAAAGGCCAATGCAGGACGAGGGGCCTTCAGGTGAGCGAGAGACTGATTTCATTCTCGTTCAGGATGATGTTACAGACATGGGCTCGCAAAATGCACATCTTAGAGAGATCATCCAGGAGCAGAAGACAAAGATCACAGCCTTGTCCCTTGACTTGGAGACGGCTAAGTGGACTATTAAATACTTGGAGCAAAGGAACAAATAGCTCAAAGATCAGCATGCAATCATGGAGTTGCAAAACATCCGCGACAATCGCCAAGTTCCCCAAAGGCGGAGGATTGAGATCACTTCATTAGAGCAAGAGATTAATGATGATCTGGAGTCTTGGCTCAAGATAATCAACATCCACCTGGAGAGACTACTGGAGAAGGCCGATAAGGACAAAGCGTTGTTGAGACACATGGCTTTCCATTATAGGGCGTTCAAAATGAGTTCCAAGGCACGAATAAGGAGTCTAAAGGCGAAATTGAAGAAGGCAATAAGGAAGCAAAAGAGGCAAAAGGAGCATGATCATGTTCGGATATTGGCCAAGGCCTCTTTAGCCCAGCATGACACTTGATAGAGAAGGTACAACTCAAATTTCAAGAATTTTGGAGCAATTTTTGTATTTTTGAAAATTTTTGCACTGAAAAACAGGTTTTGCTTCCCTACACATCGTGCCACGTGGCGCTCACTTTTTCTAGAGGGCTCCAAATGGCAAAAACTTTATATTTTTGGATTTGGCATGAAAAATCATGACTTCTAGTGCATGGCCAAGATGTTTTGGCAAGTTTTGAGTCCACAAGAGGTCAAAAACACTCAAAAAATGACCTCACTGCCCCTATTTTGACACACAGGAAGCATTCTTGGGAGATGAATTTTTGGAGGGGAAAATAGACACCAAATTGAAAAATTCCACTTGGGTTAGAAAGTCAACAGGGAGGTCTTTCCAGAAAGCTATCTTGTGCTCAATTTGGACTTGGGAAAGTGCCTCAAATTTAGCTCCAAATTGGCGCAACACATAGAGGATTTGGCGCGGCGCATAGAGGATTTTTGCCCAATTTTTCACCTTCCACCTCAGAAATTCAGCCAGTTTGACTAGTTTTGCTTGGTGATGTAATTTTTGACCTATCTTGATGTAATTGAAGGATCATGATGTAATATTGGAATATTTTTACTTGTTCTAGAGGATTCATTCATTAAAAGGTGAAAATTTAATGAATGAATGATCCGGATTTAAACAGGAACACAATAAAATACAGAGATAACCATATACACAAAGATGCAGCGGAAATAATACTTCATTTCATTAATGGAAAATACTGAAATATGCTTACAACCGGAAATAGAAATAAACCAGCTGGGCGATGGTAGCTTATCTCTGAGAAGAGATGTGTGGCTAGATGCCTCTGAACTGTGTTACAATGAGGCTCGAAGG
>APFE031561515.1:0-13424 GCA_000404065.3 Pinus taeda | reverse complement strand
TTATTTCTATGTTCAATATTAAATTGATACAAGATATAGTTTAGTTCATTTTAAGAATGAAAGTGGCATGCATCATAACTTTTAAGGTTTTATTATTTTCTTAATCTATGAAATTGGAAATAAAAAATGAACATATATTTTACTAATAAAAGTTATAATATATAGAAAAATTATTAAATTGCCGAAGTAATTTTAATAGATCCATTTAAACTTCAAAAATTAATGACATCCATAAACAAGATTAATACAAATCCATATGTACATTCCATGCCAGTACCATAAAAATGAGACTTGGTATCAAAGTAATCTTGCCTCGTATGTAACACAATCTCTGCATATAAATTCTTAGCAAAATAAACTATGACTTGGTTGTGGTTGGGGATGTTGGCTCAAGCTCCAATGAATCTATCATACACAAAAGGGGTTGTAGGAACATTACTAAAATATTTTAGTGGAATTGGACCTTTATGTCCAACAGGGTGATCAAGAGGGATGTTGAACAACTCTCCATGAACATCAATGTGCTTGGTGACATATTTCACCACCTCCCAAGAATCTGGGCCTCTAACTTCTTGCCTCCTGACCTTATGTATGAACTACAATATGTGGCTATGTAGGCCTGACCTCCGATATGTCT
This sequence comes from Pinus taeda, assembly GCA_000404065.3. Lineage (NCBI taxonomy): Eukaryota > Viridiplantae > Streptophyta > Pinopsida > Pinales > Pinaceae > Pinus > Pinus taeda. Next base: position 12,787 of record APFE031561515.1, on the reverse strand, counting down.
CGATCAACCTAGTCATGTTATCCATCATAAAATACAATAGAAGGTTACTCAATCAATTGGTAGGTATATTCTTTACCTCAGTTGTGGTACATGTATGATAGGTCATAATATCATCTAATGTGATAACAACTATTGCATCATCCCACGTAGGGATCAATGCTGCACTCCAATCCTCATATTTAGCCTATTGACTACCTGTAAATCATAAAAATAATTAAACATATATATAATTAACAAACTATAAGGAGAATAACATATACATTAAATTCAACCACATCAGTTGAAGACAATTTAAAAATTAAAGACAAATTCAAAGCATAAACACATAATGTTTAAAGTGGATTTAAAAATGGAGGAAGTGTACCTGAAATGGGTGAATATGGTCCACTTTATGTACAATCTTGGTCATTAATAGAGACAAAAAAAGCTTCCTATGACACTCTGAATGACATTGGAGGCATGATCTACTATGGGAACACGAACTTTTGGTGGGCTACATGATCTATCATGAACCCAACCACGTATAATAGACACTCTCACACTATGATGGCCTATAGTTGGGGCAGGTATATGGGATTCCTCAAGATATTATACATAATACATATAATACATATTAACTAATCCAATAAAAATGTTGAGAAAAAAGACATTTCTAAACTCAAGCAAAATAATCTAGCCTGAAGTCCTACCCTTTAGAGTCCATTTTTTGATAATTTCTAAACCAAAGTACATTAAGTTTCATGTAAACACAATCAAATGAAGTGATTGAATATACCCTCACACATTTTATTGTTTCTAAATAATGCATTGTATTCATGTTGACACTATATGTAAATATATGTGTAACAAAATGAAATAAACCCATTTAGAAAACTAATAAAATTCCATGCCAGCCAAGTACTACAATAGACTTTACGTTCTTAATTTTTGACTTTGACACATTACATATAGTAGGTGCTAGTACATGAATACAATGTTTCCTGTACAACACATAACATAATGAAGAAATATGGTACAAATTAGAAGAGGGTCTAAGTGCTTTCATCCACTACACCAAATGCACTTTTTAAGATGCATTTAATTTTTCTATCAATAATGCATCGCTGAAATGTACACTCATACTATTATTGTGTGCATGTGTGTGTGTGTGTGTGTGTGTGTGTGTGTGGTGTGTGTGGTGTGTGGTGTGTTAAATGGTATGTATGTATATTATGTTATGTTATGTTAAATAATTATGTTGTGTTAAATGTTTTAGTTATATTATGTTAAAGTTATACTAATGTACATGTCAGAATATGTTATGTTATAAATATCACTAGTAGAAAATGAGAAATTAGTTTCTAGGAGACCAAAAACGTTAGTTGCCACATATTTTTTAAGTGAAATAATACCAAAAATGAACAATCCTAAGTGACGCAACTAAAAATGACTAACATAAATTACTAATTTAGTCCCAAGTTAAAATACACAACTAGCTAATAAGTAGTACAATTAAAAATGACTAATGTGAATGATTAAATCAGTTTAAGAACACAAATACAACTACCTAACAAGCACTACAATAATACAAATTAGTCTTTTATATTAGTCATTTTGGCTGTGTTACTGCAACAATCTAAACTTAAAAGTGATAGGGAACTCAAAGGTTGTTATAGATTTCTTGAAATGTTATACTTCCTTAAGCACTTGTTTATTGGATCAATCGATGATTAGAGTTATGGAGCTAATTATAATATTTAAAGTTATATCCTTTGATCATATTCACAAATAATTATATTCAAAGGCTGAAAGATTATCCAAAATGGGAGTGGCCTTATAGGTGGGTCAAATGCATTATAAATTTTGCAAGAAGAAGTGTTGGCTAATTAGTAGAGGACATATTTACTTTAGTTGATGACTTAAATTTTCATTCATATCTACATTTTTTATTATTGGGGTCATATCCATGGAACTTAGGATACTAGTTTTTAACTTGGATATCAAATTGTTTATCTAGTTTTAATGTACATTATGAACATAGTAGTGCTAGACTCTTAGGAAATTGTTTTGAATCCTTTGGGGATTTTTATTTTCTCAAACATTAGATTTTGTACATATTGGAATATGATGTCATACATGTGAAGCCACTTTAGTATATGTCAGATGATGTCAATTACACCTTTTCATTAATACTCCATCTATCCCACTAGTGAACCAAGGTCGCATTATAATCTATGTGAATTCTCAAATTAAATAAGAACTCAAGACCAAGAAATTGTTGACATGAGCCCTTAGCCAAAATGCCAAATGAGGACATTCAAAAGTACATCCACATGCACCTGCATTATTTGCAAAAGTTCGACCCATAGAGCAGTATGTGGAGTTTTAGCTAGTGACACATAGGCATCACAACGTCATTTAACTTAAGCCTGACTACTTATGTATATGAGTGATTGAATTTCAAGCCATGGATATATATCTCACACCGAAAAATCTAACACCTATGGATATTTTCAAGTATATATGGGTGGTAAATCTGACAGTATACCTCGACATTTCAATTGTACTATTGGATTTTACTTTCCTTTTTTGTATTTTATTTTTCTAAACCCCATATCATTAGATATATAATGATAATTTAGTCAAATATCCAATAACAATTTAATGTTGGTTGACTATCTAACAAACATTAGACTTTTGTTAGATATTAAACATTTGACTAAATAAATTATCATCAAATACCATAACATTACATATATATATATATATATATATATATATATACTATTATATAGGATTTGTTAATACATACTATCACACTAGATATATTATTTATATAATAACATAAACATAACACTATATCTATATATCTATGAAATGTATAGATTTCAAAAAAGAAAACATGAAAAAGTGGATAATAGAAATGTAACCTTCCATAATTCAAATTATCAAGTAACATTTTATTATTGATTCAGTTTCCTACCACTGAGTACACTGTTAATTACAACTCAATTAGCCATTTTAAAATGGTTTTTCATAGTGTGTCATATATGTGCCTTATGGAAGGCTTCTTACTCTCATTCGTACTGTCCCTACCATGAATTCGAATGTAAGAAGGAATAGGAATGAAGGAGAAAGACATAATTTGATGTTAGATACAATAATGGTGTTTCCGCAGGGTTTCCATCAAAACCATTATGTTAGATTACAAAGACTTATTCCTCCCCAAAACCTCATCTCGTGATGGGGATGGCGAAGATGTGTTGCCAACTAGAGTTCGAATAACATGGCCATATCTCCAAGAAGTTGATTACCATCACTAGGAGGAATAAGGCAAAGGAAAAGAGGCTCAATCTTAGCCATTATTTCTGTAATTTGAGAAGGAAGTGAGCAAATTAATTCCAACACTAGGAGGCTTGATGTTTCCCAAGCTGAATTAGAGTGCCCCCAAGGACATCACCTGGATTGCCACCAATGGTAAAATTAAATTATCTTCCTTTAGGGAAATCATTATTCTATTGAGAAAATATAATTCCAACACTAGGAGGCTTGATGTTTCCCAAGCTGAATTGGAGCGCCCCCAAGGACATCACCTGGATTGCCACCAATGGTAAACTTAAATTATCTTCCTTTAGGGAAATCATTATTCTATTCAGAAAATATAATAGCTTAATTAATGATATCTTCCATGCCTTTGATTCCCACGGAGATAAGACAATCAACAAGCTCCCTAGGTTTATACCATTCCTGAAACCAAGAAAATCTCATTCAATAACACATGTCGATGTCCTATAGTTAGTTTCGAAACAATCTTCCTTAATATTTATCAATTTCTTGATTCCCGTGGACTAAGCACCATTTTTAAGATATGCATCAGTGAAACAATTGTACTTTATGGTTTCCAAATTTAAAATAACACCTTGTAAGTCCCTATATACTTTTTTTCCCTCTCAGGATATTTTCTCTTCCCATATGAATGCTTAGTATTGTTGCAAGAGTAGGATGACTGAATAATTTTTTTGCATCTCAGCTAAAATATTTTCTTCCTTTTTATATTCATCTACATGTCGGCATGCCTTCATCATAATATTGTATGTTAATCTGCCTAATTTGTAACAAATCATTTCCATATCTATGAAGAAATTTCCAATCTCTTCCCATATTTGTAGTCTACCACATGTAGAAATTAATTCTTTATATGAAATTAATGTGGTGTCATAATCAAACCTTTTGATTTCTCTCAAAATGGTAACAAACGTATTGAGTCCTAAGACGCCTATCATACATAGTGTGTAAAATTTTGTAAATATTATTATTAGGAGGAACTCCAGCTACTTCCATGCCTTGATATAGTTTAATCACTTTATTTGAACTTCCTTTGTCCTTGTAAAAAATTAATATTGAGTTGTAGACACTGAATTAAAGCTTTAAAACATCAATCTTGAAAACTGGCTCTTTTAGAAAGAAAAACAATAATGTTTTTGTAAAGTGGCATATTGGAAAGATAACCTCTAGCTTTCATATCATGATAGCTACTTTGAACCTCATAAACATTCTCATAAACATTCCCAACTTTGGAAAATGAATTAACCATCATAATTCTTATTTTAAATCCTAAATACCATCTATTGCATTTTCATCAATAAGTGCTTGTAATTCTTCTAGTATTTTAGCATTAATAAATATTGCATGATACACTTTAGACAATGCTCTACATTATTTCATTTTTCATCATCTGCATCATAATGAAGAGAATAGTCATACTGCAAAATACAAGGTTTGTGGCCAGTTTGTATCAAACATCAGATATGTTATTGCATTATTCACATTGAAAAAGGTATTCATTGCTAACCTATTCATTTATGTATTCTTTTCATCCTTGATGCAATCTTCATTTTTCTTTCCAAGGAGACAATTCTCTATTCATGAATCTGAGATGTGTATAGACCCTATAGGGACTTCATGTATTTCATATTTCCCCTCATTATGAGAATAACATATTTACTATGAAATTTTCCAGTGGAGTTTAAGTCAGTAGAAATAATTGATTTTTTATGATTTTCTTTGTTGCATCTTGGAATGTTCTTTTGTTGGAGTGGTCCTTAAGATGGAGGTATATGCACAAGAAATAATAAAATTATGATTTTATTAATACTACAGGAAGTAATTCAACTTGTTTTAAGTGAGTCTAATGATCCCATCTCCAAGATGAGAAAATAAAATGGTTGAGCTTTGCATTATATAGCTAGCCATGTTTTCAAATCCATAGCAGAGGTAGCCCTTTGTTTTAAACCCATGGGCTTCAATACGTTTGTGACCCTTAGAGAAGATGATGTAGGAACTGAATGTTTACAATATATTTATTTAATCAAGGTAAACAATAAATGACTATTGAGCTTAGTTTTCTACTGAAATTCAATCACAGTTTTAGATGATGTTTCATCATTGAAGTTACACATTGCATTTTCTAATATCAAATGAGACGCGTCACTAGTTTTCCAACCATATCCTTGAGTATTCCCTTTTCCAGAATCCAAAATATGTTGAAGTAGAAATTTAGTTTATGAATTGTGTTTAAAAATTAAAGTCATCTAATACTAAATGCTTCTATAATCTAGTGCAACTGCACTTGAAGCATATTTTTTTATGATGTCTCATCACGAAGGTCAAACATTATTGTGGCCAACTTATTCTGGGTATATGATACTTTAGAAATTGTAGAGATTATTTTGCCTATATTTCTCCATTGAAGTTTCTCACCAATTAATATTGTTAACTTTCTATAAATAAATTATAGAACAATAAATAAAAAATATAACCTTGTTGTATCACATCCACGAGGGAAATATTTTGCGCAAATTATATATTCAAATCACCTTTCAAGTATTTGAAATCGTATTGGTCACAGAGGTCAAGTCAGGAACTCAGTTAGCACAACACCCTATGTTGTAGTAGTCAAAGATATCAAATTATTATTACACCATTGAATTTTTTTATGTCGAGGAGCTTCAATTTTTCTTCTCATGAATAAGGAGTTGTTAATCTTAATTCCTAGTTCCGTTTGAGATATATCACTCTAACTATGTCATACACTGTCCTCTTTTGATGTTTTTGCAAATTCTGAAGCCCATATTAACATTGAAGGTAACACGTATTTGTTTCAATAACAATAGAAGTTTTAGATATAACAGAAAATGGTTAACTATTGTGACAGGCTGTAAAAATGTAGCTCCAATATGTGAGAGTTAATGTTCATAACTTTACGGAAAGTGAAATTCTATTGTTCAGTGACTATTCAATTAAGTAGCCTTCTTACTTTCTCCATATTTTTACTCTTCATGTGTTTTTCTTCTATTAGTTATCTAGCACTCACCTAGGTTAATAGATTGCATAATTACCTAAGTCATTTAGTGGCTCACAACATCTCTCTCAATTTCAAAACATAGCTCTCTTGAAAGAGAAGAATTTTCCTTGTCAAAATTTTATGTGGAATTTTCTTTCATACTTCTTGAGTGAGGTGAATCTATTTCCATCCAAAATTAATTAATTATATTACCAACTAAACCTACGGTCTTGCACTCTAGAGTATATAGTATGAAAATCCATTACTAAATCCATATAAATCCAGTTGAGAAAGGAGAGGAAGAAGAAACACAAAATGAGGGAAATATTGGTGAAGAATTTATTAGGTAGTTAGAAGCACTGGATGTTATACTATAGCATGGTGATTTTGAAGAGGGACAAGAGAACCATAGAGAACCATGGAGCTCAAGTCAGGGTAATTGATTTTGAGAAATGTAGCTCAAATAGGAATTCACTACATAAGCTTCAGTATGAGTGTGTAGTGAGTGGTTTTAGACATTTTAAGAAATGATGCAGTGGCAAGATGACATAGTACGAACCACAACATAGAACAAGGGAATCTACATGGCACTTGCTGGGCGAGTTCAAGAGAAGGACTGTGTGGAAAAATTCAAATTGTGTCTTAGTTTTACATTTCCTATTATTTTATTTTCTCTCATTATCTGTGAAGTGATCACTTAAAAAATGTGGAAAATGATTCCATTTTGTAATTTCTCTTGAAAAATAAAAGATAAGTGGAAACCTAATGTTGTGAAGTCAACTTAGTCTTAGGAATATAAATGTAATGTTTTAAAAGTTCTAAACGATTAGTGACTTATATTATGATTTAATATTTAGCTACACATCTCAAGGTTGAGTTAGGTGGTTGCTAGGATTAAGGAGATTAGTTATTTATTTCAAAGCATAAAGAGGAAAAGATAAGAGCAACCAATCTCATATGAGTAGAGATTAAGAGGGCATAAAAAGGGTAGAGAGCATTCAAGGAGAAGAAGAGAAGATTTCTAAAGTGACCAATAAGTACAATAGGTTGTACAACACATTGTACACTGCTAGAGTGGTACTTTCCATGCATAGGCCATACACATTTAGATTTGTAGGGCATAACTATATTTTGTGGATAGTTGGAGTGTGCTTTAGTATTGGGAGGAGAGAGAGTGATCTTATTTACAAGAAAGACAAGCAAATCAGGTTGTATTGTTGTAGTTGTACCCTTTTTTACAATCTCTAAATTTTTGTTTGAGGTGAGTTTATTGCACTTTTATTGACTTTACAAATGCCGGGGAAAAACAGGATACAAAGGCCACCTTGGAATCATTTATCAAAGGAATGAAAAAATGATTAGAAGGAGAAATTCTTGTGTACTCATTTATTTCTTCCGTTCATTTTTTAGCTACTATGTGATTGATGCAATGTTCAAAAATATAGTTTTTGTTGTTAAATAAATTTTCTTTTTAAGGTATTTAATGAGAGAAAATTAGGGTAATTTACTCCTAGGTTCAGAAAAAGATATAGTTGATCCCATGGAGCACTTATCATGGATATTATAAGCAAGGGTTAGTGGTTAGGACTAAGGTTTCGGAGTTTAAAAGAGAATTAAATCCGTGTCTCTTTGTGAGAGGGTAAAAGAGTTATAGAGGTACCATGACATGGAATATACTAATGAAGATGATTTGAGGAGAGTAAATTCCGTTATGGAAAAAATAAAATCATGTGCTATATTTTGGTGGGATAGTCTATAATAATCCAAGAGAAGGAAGCTAGGAAACGAAAATCAAATTGTGGTCTAAGAGATTGAAATCTCTCGAGATAAATTTTCTTCCCTTAGAGTAGCATAAAAAGATGTCTAAACATTTCTAGAATTTGAGGAAAATGGATAAGTTTTTGTGGGAGTACACACACCAATTTATGATAATAAAAATGAGGTGGGTATTCAAGAAGATCTGGACGATTTAACTATTAGTTATCATGATGGACTAAATTTTCAAATTTAGGATGAATTATGTTTTTTGAAAATACATTTTGTAGTTAAGGAATATCAATATGACATAGAAGCTGAACAGAGGTTAACCTTGGTAAATTTAAATTGATGAGAAAAATAGGTGGGAATACTCCAATTGTTGGAAATGAAAATTCTTCAAAGTCTATCAAGTGTGAGACCTTCAGGAGGGCAATGAAGTGAACGTTTACATTAGAGGAAGACGATTTTTGGCTATTGGAGACCAATATTATGTTATACTTGCAACAAATCTCACAAAACCCAAGACTACACTGAAAACCCTAGATTTGTAAATAGTGTAATGGTGGCCTAAGAGGAGCCACAAATAGAAAGAAGTTGAAGCTAGAATAGGTGATAACTTTATGCTAACATAGGTATTTCTATGTAAGATGACAACATAAGAGGATTGGAGATGGAGTGAGGTTTTTATAACTACATAAAAATGTAAAGGCAAGTTATGCAAAGTCATTATTGATAGTGGTTCTTTAGAACACTTAGTAGGTACATATAGTTTGAAAGTTACGATTCTTAAAGTTATAGATACAATCCATGTAAAATTTCATTTTCAAGTGTGAACATAATGTGAATATTAACAAATCAAGTGTTCTTTCATTTAATATTTTACCATATGAAGAAAAAGGTACTTTGATGTAGTACCTATGGATGCACATTGATTATTATTGGAAAAGTCATTGAATTTGGATAAGGATGTCATCCATAGTGGTGAAGGAATTATTGATGGAGTACATTAGGGTGGAAAGAAACATGTGTTGAAACATCTGAAAGAGGAAGGCCAATTTAAGAAAGCATTCCTTTTTCTTAGTACACAATGCTAGACTAAGTTCCTAAAATAAGCTATAAAAGTAAAGGATGTCAGAAGAAGTTCAAAAGATGTTGAATGATTATGCATACTTCACTCCATCAAAATTACCAATAGGTTTACCTCTCTTTAGAGGTATCACACATCAATCCTAGTAGAGAGACTTTCCAACCAAGGTGCCTACAAGATGAGTTGTCTAGAAAAAACAATATAAGAGAGAAAACACCTAAATTTTGAGCAAGGGTTCATCAGAGAGAGCACGAGTCCTTGTGTACCCTTGCTTTTATATTAACCATCAAGGGAGAAAAGTGGAGATAGTGTGTGGATTTTGAAATCCCTTAACAATATCACATGAAGTACATATATCCATTTCCCCATAATGGATAACATTCTAGATTGATTGGTAGGTGCTAAGGTCATTTCTAAGATTGATATAAGTAGTGGCTACCATCAAATCCAAATATGGGAGAAGATGATTGGAAAAAAATGTTCAAAAAGAAGGAAATTGTGTATGAGTAGTTGGTAATGCCATTTTTACTATTTGATGTTGCAAGGTTGTTCATGTGAACCATGTATGTGAGTCAGAAATGTATTGGCAAATAAATTTTATTTTTATTTTTATTTTATAAAGAATATTTTGAATTTTGGTAAAAATATGAAAGAAAATCTAGAACAATTAAAAATGGTGTTTGAGACACTTAAATAGATGCATTATTTGTAGATCTTTAGATGACTGTTTTTTAGAGACAAAACTAGTAATTTTTCCTAGCAATGTAATTTTGGCATATGAAGTGGGCATGGACCTTGAAAAAGTTAAATCCAACCTTAAATGGACCACTCTTGAAATAATATTGGAGTTTAGGAGTTTTTATGGGTTAGCATGTTTTTATCTAAAAATTTATTCGCATATGCACTCCATCGATAGATTGGACAAGAGGGAAAAAGTCCATCGAAGGTATTTACTTGGACTAAAATGAGCTTATGTAATCTTTGAAAATTTCTAAGAGGTCGCTGAAAAAAGAAATTTTACTTTTTGGGATGTTGAGATGCTTTTAATAGTGGAGTGTAATTCTTTAACCCTAGGAGCCCATAAGTTAAACCATTCTCGTTTTTCAATGAAAGCATAATGGTGCCAAATGAGTCCAATACTTATAAGGAATTAATGTTATTGTTTAGGAATTAAAAAGTTGCAACGTTATTTTTTGTTTGGTGTATACATCCTATTGATAGATGATAATGCTTTGAAGTACATGCTCTCAATATACAGTATTGGAAGCGTGCTAAGTGGGTATAATGCTAGCAGAGTTATACATTAGTTCTACAACATAAAATTGGAAAATGAAATGTAGTGGCAGGTGCATTTGACTAGGGGACTCCATGTACTTGTGATGATGAGCAATGAGATTGTTGGATTTGAAGAAATGAAGGAAAATATATAATTTACTCGTATTTTAGTAACATTTATGATACATTAGCAATCCACTGCACTCAACAATGTAGTTAATATATATAAATTAAATTTATATGAATATTTGTTTGTTGATTGATTTTTTTTAAAATACTGTAACTTTGTGTTCCCATTAGATATAGAAGGTGGGAACTGAATAGAGAAATTCACTGAAGTGTATTGGAGGTAGCCATAGAGGGTATAAACCTTAGTAAGTGAAAATTTATTTAGTCACAATTGAGAAAAATTGTAAATAAATTTGTTTCTATTTCCATAGCTTGCTATCTTGTTAAAGGGATGAAAAAAAAACACTAGCTTTCATGAATTCTACTTCCATGAGAAGGACCTCATATTGGCATCTCTGTGGAATTTGTGTAATGGCTAGCTCATACTCAAAGATGTAATGATTCCAATTTGGTTGTGCATTGTTCTTCCGAATGGCCTAGTCCATTTTGTGTAATAAAATGAACGATGCAATAAATTTCACTGATTTGTTTTTCAAAGAAGTCGTACAAGACAATCAAAAGCGACTTCTATGCTAAGTTCCTTAGTCACTTGTAGAGGACATTAAAAAAATGGATAGTAATTTGTAGTATAATTCAATTTATCCCCCTAAAAGAATGGATAAATTATACTAATGGATAATGGATAATGGCTTGAGTAGCATACATGGTAGCCTAATTGGTAAGAAAACATGGAAATTGATTTTCATTTGATCACACATTGAGTTTTATTCTAATTTCAACATCAGAATGTCTATATGGAATTCCACTTTTTAGATTGGTTATGGAGAAATATCCTAGAAATGTTGGATTTGATTTACTATCCCTTATAATTTTAACATAGGGCTTACATGGAAATCCTATTTTTAGATTATTTATTTAGAAGTACCCAAGAAATAGCGGATCTAAGTTATCATCCTTATGGATTATCCTAAGCTTGTAATCACATGTGATTCTATATTGCATATGTAATTTGTAAGAAATCATAATCAATGGTGGTCTCTTCATGCATTTTTATCTAAGAAATTACAACATCTCAAAAATGGTTTTCCAGTGGAAAATTATCATATTCTCACACCTCATAATTATTTTATGCTATGTTTTAAAAATGTGTCTTGTGAGAATTTTTTCCTTTTGCAAGCAACCTGCTTGTAGGATTGTTTAGGATTGGTCAAAAAAGGTTTTTCATTGTTCAATATTCTCTATGTGCATAATCAATTGCATTTTCAGGAGGATTATTTATATTCTCTTTCCATGCTTTTTATTTCACCATTAAATTGAAGTTTTAGAACCTCGTTCTTTCTTTGTTTTGGAGTCTAAGTTTTCAATTAAATATTTGTTTCTTACAACTCCCCCGTATTTCAAATATAGCATATGATGCTCTTCCTGTGGTTATTTTGTATTTTATGATTTGAAAGATAAACTTCTTGGTTTTGTTGTGACGTAGGTTTGAGTCGAAGTGTACCATATGAGTTCAAGGTACACTATTGCATATGGTATTTCCTATAATAGGGGAAACATGGGCATGTTCTACTTTTAGATATTGACCTGCCTTTTCACATGAATTCATGATTTAGCATTCGTATATGACAGTTCCCATTTTCTCAATTATGTTCTCAGAGTGCTACCTTTTGTGGTGTATCTATAGCAATGGTTTATGCATGGGTGCCTAGTTCTCGTAGAGGTCACAAGTGAATGTATTTCATTTGAAGAAATGGGATATGAGGATATTGAATTTTCAGATATTTGGTCCTGTTGTAGATTCAACAGAGAAATTTGGTGGAATTCTTTCCGTTAATAATCCTCAAACCATAAATAGGTAGCCTCACTAGTTATCCGACCCATATCCTAAACTTAATCTTGGAGGGTAGCTAAGAAAACATGTTTTGAATAAAAATGATCAAGATGAGAAAGGAAATATATTGGAAAAACAAGAAAGGATTTGGAAACAAGGTTTTTCTTTTCTCATTGGGAAAATTAAAAGACCTAAGTCCTTTCACCTCCAAGTTACTCAAGATATTGGAGTTGGCAATTTTGAGTTGCTTAAGGTGGTTGGACAAGGTGCATTTGGTAAGGTGTTCCAGCTTAAAAGAAATGGAACATTAGAGATTTATGTTATGAATATTATGAGGAAAGATAGAATTATGGAAAAGAATTATGATCAATATATAAAATTTGAA
>APFE031561509.1:14111-39736 GCA_000404065.3 Pinus taeda | reverse complement strand
GATGTTGCACTTTTGTACTCTTAGTAGATTTTAGAACAAGTAGAAATAGATTGTTTTGCTTGAGGCTTATGGGTAGAACTAGTCATTAATGGTACTTTTATCTCTTGGCAATGTTTGCTTATACTCTTTAAGTAATTTACAGTTTCAGTTGTTTATGTGTTACTGCTTGAACATATGGGTTATCATTTGGCACTTTTGTACGATGGAGTCATATGGTTCAGGTGTGACATATGAATGGCTTATTATGCGATATGCTGCTCACAATTGTTTTGCTTAACTTCTTATGCAAAGCAGTTCATCTCAAATGGTTTCTTTTCTTATGATAGCTGAATGATCTTTATTACCAATTATTATTCGAAATCTTTTTAGATCGCATAATGGAGTACATATAATCCCGGGTTAGAATAGATTTGATTTGCTACTCCTCATTAGATACAGTAACATAGAATAAAGTTAAAGAATCCGATTTAGATTAGCTTTAAAATACTCTCAGATCAACACAATTCAACTCTATATACACACACACACACCCAAGATCGGGAAACTGGTCCCGTTATCCCCAGTCGGACCCGCTATACCAAACGGATAAGGAGCTGCCAACCAAGGTCCGGACCGGGTGGGTATCCCCCTTGTTGTAGACCTAGTTTTCGGGGCTTCAATAGGATGGCGCCCGTGAGAATTAAACCTTGTTTAGTGAAAGAGTTAGAACAAATGGTTGAGTACAGGAATATTCTTCCACTATTGCAAGAATCCGGGTTCCTCCTGTTTTTGTTGAAATTTAATGGCCTTGACTTGGCCGTGGTGTTAGAGTTTTCTCGGACCTTTGATGGGAGCCAAGCCAAGGTAGGATCACTGGAATTTGAAGTAATAGAATAGTCTATATCACAAGCCATGGGATTACCAGTATAAGGTGAGCAATGGTTCAAAAAGGAAAAGATTGAGAAGAAGAAGTGGTGCCAGTTTGTGGTCGACAGAAAACAAAAAGTGGATTAGAAGAAAGGACTGCCACACACAGCCATGGAAGGAAAATGGAAAGACCTGTTATACATACTACAAAAGTTCCTCACCTGCGAGGGTTGCTACTCGTTAACCTTCTTATATCATATTCGATTGTTTGTACGTTTTGAGTCAAGTGAACATATCAATTTCCCTTATTTTATGCTAAGAAGTTTGAAGACAATGTCAAAAGGAGTGCAGAAAAGTAAAGCGAGCGAAGTTGCATGCAAATTATACCATCATGGGTTGATTACAATTTTAGTTAAGAAGGAGTTGGAGGTCAAGAATATGACTTGGGAAGAATTTTTTAACGAGCTACAAAAGAAAGGTGCAGGGAAATCCTCTGGTAAGAAGCGTGCAAGCAAGAAGGGGAAGCCTGAAACCATAACCCGCGCCCTACCAAGACTAAAGACAGAGAAGAGTTAGTGCATGCAGAGGAGCAAGAACTCATTGATGAAACCTTGTCTACATCAAAAAGGAGGACTTGAAGCTCGGTCAATAGGACTGCCACTTCAAAGGAAACCCACATTCAATCGACTTCCCCAAACAATTTGGATGACTCCCCACCTCCTTCACCAGTTCCAGACAACCTTACAGTGCTTGCAGATGTTGTGGCTCATACAGTGATTAGCGAGGGGGATATTGATGAAGAAGACAACATACCCCTGTTGGTTTTTCTTGGAAAAATGAAGAAAAGGAAAATGACGCCAAAACCTAGTGTAAGTGCAGATAACAGTCTGACAGAGGATCCGATGGATGTTGAAGTGAAGGGTACTAAAACCCCTTCATGATATTGAAATGTAGGAGGATAATGACCAGGGTGATATCGACCTTGATAATGACCAGGGTGATATCAACCTCGATGATGCCAACACTGGTCTGGAGTCAACTGTTGAGAAAACTCTTACCCAAGAAGAAGTAGTTAAGAAATACCCCACTCTCCACCTGAACAATCAAATAGAAGAGCTCAAACAACGTATCTATGGGTTGGAGATACTAATATAGGCTTTGAAAGTAAAAGGGACAGTGCAAAAAGAGAAGAATACAGAGCTAGAAGGATAAGTGAAGGAGCAAAAACACCAAGTGAAGATATGGAAATTTCGAGCATCAAAGTGCTACGGTCGTATCAGAAAGGTGACAAAACGGCTCAAGAAGGCTTAAGGAAAGAAAAGGAAGACAGTGAAATCAGATATTAGCATACAAATACAGGACTGAGAGAAGGCTCCCTTGTTTTGGTTTTTTGCAGCAGGTAAAGGTTGCGTGAGGACACAAAAAAATAGGGATGGGAGGATGTTGGTAGGCTAAATTGTCCTATTTTTTAACCTTTATCCTACTCTAGACACATGACCTAAACCTCTGTTTCAACCTAAGAACCTATTCATTCTTGTACTTTTCTCTAAAATCATGCACATTCCTGCACCCTCTTTGTATTTTCATATTTAAAGGTTTGTCATGGACTTAATTATCTATTTATGGATTTTATACGTTTAATTATCCTTGAAACTAATATTTGTCTTTCTTAAAGTATTTGATAAGAAAATGTATTAATCATTGTGTTAGCATGGTCGAGTGCAAGTAGGATCCCTACACCAGCTGGCATATTCCTGCACTCCCGTGACAACTCACCAACCAACGCGTATCTTTGGAAAAGGATCAGTTGATCTCAAGTTGGGCTCAGAGCAGGAGAGAAATCAACGGATGGAGATCATGACCTCAACCAGATACATTAGATTAGAATTTTGTAAAACAGCGGAAAGGCTTAGTTAAGCTACTGTTGAGATTTGGTTACGGTCGTAGGCCTGAAGGCTTGTATATATTGTAAAATTATGATAGGAATTAGGGGGCGATGCTATGGTGAAATTTTGTTAGAAGACTGTAGTTAGTTTGGAGTATTGCCTCTCTGGGATGGATTGCAGATCCAAGATGTATTTTTTCTTTTGAAACTAATATAAAGAAATGCACCAATATGTAGTTTCGTTTCCTATTTGTGTTGTGATGAATCTTTGACCAACTGCGTTTCTCGATTTCTTAATAGGGAAATGAGCTGGTTGGCCAGGGCCCGGCCATCCCAACTCTTTCTCCCTTTCTTTCGAGCTGTGTTAATTTATTTTAGAGTGCAAGCGTGAATTTGTTATTACTTTAATCTTTCTCACAAGTTACAAGTTTGATTTCATTTATAGTTATTGTGTTACAGATCCGTGGTGTGCAGGCCTAGAAGTATTTGATTTCAATTTACATAAGATTTTCTTTTAACGATTGATTTCATTTCTGCAAGATCAGTACAAGCACGCTGCCTGTACTAGTGCATTTCTGATTCTTCAAGTCAATTCCATTGGTTCGGTTTCACAAGTCTTTTATTCCTTTTTGTTTGCAAGAGTTATTTTATTGCTTCATGCAAGATTGATGTTTGTTTCTAAAATTAAGGGCATTATCAATATCTGAGATTTCACTTAAGATTTAATTGTGCTGCATATGGAATAAACGTTGTAGTAACTTACAGGTTTGTGCTTGCTCTGAACACTTTCAAAGAAAGGATTGAATTTCACGATTAATTATTGAATGAACCTTCTGAGTTAAAGGATTAAAAGGCATATCTAAATTACATGCACATATATCTCAGGAAAAGCCTGCTCTACACAACCAAATGATTTCCATAATCATATAGAAGAGTTTTCTGTTTAAAAGAAAGATTTACTTTAAAACTTTTGCAAATCATTTCATGTTCAGAATCTAAGTTTGGTTTAAGAATCTTTTTGCTTGTGAGAATTTACTTTCAAATTATGTTTGCTTTGCACTTTATTCCACTGAAAGCACTTTTTATTGTTTAGAAAGTAATCGGAAACCGAGTGCAAAAATATTGATTATCTAGTACAGGAACCTCAGATCGGGTGCAAGATCAGAGTGTTCTAGCTCGGAGACTTGGAACTCATTCACAAAGGTTGGAACTTCAGTACAGGTACAAACATCCTTCCGGTAGCTAAACCTCATTCGAGTGCAGGCACAACATTCTGGTACAGGAACGTTGTTGTAGTGCAGGAATAACAGTTTAGTGCAAGCAATAATATCTTTAAAGAAGACATATACACTACAGAACTTATTTATCACACTATCTCACTAAAGGAAAATATAAAGGGTCATTTCATTAGTTAAGATTGTTCACAATGAATTAGGAATCCATTTCAGCTTCTGCAAAAGTACTTTTCATTTATTCCAGCACCAGACTTTCTTTGAGTATCAATTTCCGCTTGATCATCATTCTTTTCGATTCTGTAAATTTGTGGTTTAAGAAGTAGGGATACAATTAGAGAAGGTTCATATCATTTCTTGGCATTTCTTGTGCTATGCCTCGAAGTGTACAAAACCCCAGGTTGACAAATTAAGTGTTGAAAGGAGCTTGCTTGATTGCAATTCTTGCACCCAACAATAAGCAAGTCAAAATATCAGAGCAAGATGGCATATTGGGATCTCAGGAGATCAAAATTTCGGAGGGTTGGAGTTTCAGGAGCCGATACTTGGAACCCGATATCAGAAAGGCTAGAATATCAAACCTCGGTGGTTTATTTTCTCGACAGTTTATTAAAAGATACCCGAAAGGAGTAGGCCTAATATCGGAGCCGATTTTCGAAAGGTTGGGAAAATCAAAACTTCAGAAGGTTGAATATCAGAGCAGGTTGGAACCTCAAAATATCAAAACCTGAAATATCAAAGGTCAGAATTTCGAAGGGTTGGAGCAGGATGGAACCTTAGAAGGACGAGACCATCGAAACCTTAGAGTTTCGTAAGTCCTTATAAATTTAATTCCTTTAAAAATGTCTTGGTTGTGATTTGTCGAGAATTACAAAGGGAATTCATTGAAAAACTAAGGACCCAGGGACCTTTTCTCTCTCCTCCAATATGACACATGGCAGTAGGTGATTGGCCCTAAGAAGCTAACGTGGAAGATGATGTTAGCATAAAGTGGTTGTATGGAGGACACGTGGCAGCCAAATTTGGCATTTTGGGTGGCCTAATGGGGAAAATCCATATGACACGTGTCACCACTGAGGAGGCACTATGTGGAGTTGATGACATCAGAATGATGTCATTTCAGAGGTTGAAATTTCAGAGTTTGCAGTTTTCATAACTCATGTCTAATTGTTTTATGGGAAAGTTCTAATCCGATGTGTGGAGCTCCGATGAAACTGGCACATGGTCGTGGGAGACCCAAAGGACCAAGGGCGCAGTGTAGGCTTAGCACCTAAAGTGCTATGAAAAGTTTTTGGGGTTGGCGTTTTCGTAACTCCTTTATAATTACTTTTGTGAAACACCCGATGTCTAGGAGCTCCAATGTTTATTCGAACTTGGTTGTGAGGACCCAAAGAACCAAGGGCATAGAGAAGAGCCTAGAACCTAAGTGTTATGTGATGTCATGTTAGAAGTATTACAGAAGTAAGAATTTCAGAACTCCTCCATAATTGTAATTTGGAGAGAATTTACGATGAAAGGGCTTCAATGTATTGGCATCTGGATGATGAAACCAATAGAACCAAGGGTGTAACATGAGGCTTAACACCTAAGTGCCATGGAGCATATCTGAGGATTGAGAATTCGTAACTCCTGTGTAAATGCATATTTGAGAGATATTACGATAAGAGGGGGCTTTCGATATAGATTGGTGTTTGGTCAAGGAGCTTTGAAAGCCAAAGGTGGAAGAGAAAATACACAGGGATATAGGCCCCTGAAAGGAGCCTCAAGGCTTGGAACTTAAGTACTATATCGATGGTCACAGGCAGCAGTCGTATGGCAAAAAAGAGGCTAAGCACCAACATAAGAGGAGCTAAAGGCATCAAAATCTCGTAATATCATTTTAATGAAAAGTTACGATAAGTTGTTGCTCTGAAATTGCACTATGGTGTAAAAACACTGAAATGGCAGCAGAGAGGTGTATGGAAGATGGATGAGTCGACAACAAGGACCATGATCACGCAGATGAGTTGGTCGATGGAGTCAATGATAATGAGGACCACGATGTGCAGAAAAGAATGTTGAGGCATGTCTCGAAGTTGAAAGAAATTCATCCCTGATCTTCTTGTGCAAGCCTTAGTGAATTGAATGAAGTGCGTACAAGCCATTCTGAAGTACATTCAAGATCGATGAGCCATAAATAAGCATGGATATTGCCTAGTTGAAGTGTACAGGTGGACTGAGAATTAATTCTTAGTATGGAGATCACTCAGATGCCCATTCTCAGTGGTTAATGAGGCAGAAGTGTCCAAGTCAGACGCAACAGTAGGATGGAGAGCCATGCGAGGCACACTCGGGCACTGTGGAAACATGCAATGGAGGCAACATTAAGCTCAATGAATTAGAGGACAAAACTTAGGATTTCTATTGAGAAACATGGGGGAAAGAAAAATTATCATGAGAGATCTACATAGAGAGATTAATGGGTGTAAGTGATTTGTTGTGTGAGACCAAGTGAGTCTTTTTTGCAGAGAAAAGGTTGAGAGTGTGTAAGCAGAGAAAAGAGACCCCATGAGAGGTTGTGCTACTGTATGAGAATATGTTGAAGGTGCCTCCATAGAGGAAGAAGGTTGAGTGAGCCGGTATTGTGTGAGAGGCCGAGAGAGCCTATGGATAGAAGGCACCAAGTGTTGAAGGCATGTTGTTGAGTGAAGAAGGCCAAAAACTAAGTGTGTCTTTGAAGAGTAGAGGGCCAAGAATAGTAGAGTGTTGTGTGGGATGTTATGATTAACTACGTTTGAGCAGAACAATTGGTTTTGGTAGAGTGTGGAGAGGACCGAATGCTGCGTGGGCCAAAAGGCTGGTGAAAATAACAGAGCTAATATCAGGCAAAGTGGCTGCCAAATACAATGAACATTAGTTCCTATTTGAGTGTGGGTTGGATCTTGCATACAGGAAGTTCATGCTTCCATCTCTAGTGGGTGCTTGAGAAGGCTTGGGGGTTGGTGCCTCCTACAAGTTTGTGCTTTCATAAATCCAAGGAGCTATAAGTTGGTTCTTACAACAAATCCATGAAGTTGGTGCTTCATATGGTGTTTCCAATAAGTTGGGAAGGTGTCCACAAAAGGAGGGAGTTGGTGCTTCCTGCTAGTGGGTGCTAGCAAACAATCAAAGGGAGTTGGTGCTTCCTGTGAGTGGTGGCTCACAAACAGATTGATATAATAGAATAGGTGATTTCATTTTACATCAATAAGAACACCAAGCTTTGGTGGTTTTTTCCCGAAATGGTTTCCACTTAAAACCTCTGTGTCTCATGTGTTTGCTGCTCATGATGTGTATGCTTGTGTTGTTTGATATGGTTTTTGTTATGGTTGTTAATGGTTACTCATATATAATGGATGACAATTTAAGTGAAGAAATATAAATGGTCATAAAATTTAAAATTAGCCTTAATACTGATTCACTCCCCTTCTCAGTATTAACATTGTTTCCAACAATTGTTATCAAAGCCAAGTTGCTTCAGGAATAACTTAATCGCTAGAAAGTAGATCAAAAGGAAACAATGGATAATCGAGTTTGGATAACAATAGAAGGAGTTCCATTTTTAAATGGATTAGAGTATGAGCTCTAAAGGATTAGAATGGAATCATATTTAAGGGTAATCAATAAAGACATTTGGTTGTCTATGAAGTATGGAGAAATGAATGAGTTCAATACGGAAGCTAAGGAGATTATCATGAAAGGGTTTTCTAAGCCATATGATGAGAAAGTAAGGCACTATGAGACAAAAAATGAAATGCTAGACATATTGCAATGTCTTTATGGAAAATATTGCAAAGTGTCTCAAGGGGCGGTTGAAGAACCTTGCTTCTCAAGCAGTGAACCTAAATCTGTGAAGGCTGCTAATGATGAGAAGAATAGATGGAAGAAGTCGAAGAAAAAATCCTAGAAAAGAGATGCTGAGAAGATTGAATATGTTCCTCTTAATGCTCAAGTTTCTTCTCATCACTCTCTCGATGATGAAAAATCAAAAGAGAGGCCAGACTACTCTGAAGGTAAGCTATTGCTTTGTGATGAATTTAAAGAGACGGGTCATTTAGCCACTAGATGATCCAGGTGGATCTTCAGGAACACACAAGACAAGGAGGACTCAGGGATACTCAAAAATCAAAGTCATTAGAATGACTTCAACCTAGAACCAGATCGTAGATCTCGTCTTCCTGATCGCGGTGGCGTGAACGGTTTGTCAATCCGAGCTCATATGCAAAAGATAGAGTTCTTCGAAAATTGGTGTGGCAGAGGAAAAATGGGGCCCACAGTGCGCCACATGGCATTCCAGTCAACACGTGGGACCCACATGACAGCTTGACATTTGGCATTCCTCTAGTGGCCTTCTAAACTTGCACAAGAAAAAAAAATCATTTTTGAGTTATTAAATAACTAAAAGACAATACTATTTTATAGTTATTAAAATAACTATATATAAAAATCAAACTCAAAATATATAAAACCATATAATAATATGGTTACACGTATATCTATAACAAAAATCCACCCTAAAACAAAAAAAAGCAACGTGGCAAGGTCAACGTATGAAAAGGTTATGGTTACATGAAACAAACGTATGGAAATATGGTTACATACAGTTAAACCAAAACCATAATAATCCACCTCCATTCACGTGGATATAACCATACTATAATATATATATATCCAAACCGTTATAACTAAACTCGTGGTGGAAATTACAAACTCAGTGGTGGAGATTTGGGAATAGCCGTTAAAACAAATCAACGGTCATGAACGGGTAAAGTTTGCACGAAGATCCGCGGGATATGGTGGTTGGGGGAGGCAGCCACGTGGTGGTCCCGTCTCCCCATAAAGCTTCAAACAGCTAATCTAACAACAAAGAACTTTTAATATATATATTATATTATATATATATATAATTAATGATATGGTTGGGATTTTTGGTTGGGGAGTAGTTTACCTAGGCGGAGGAATGGCTCGGTTTCCGTTACCGTCCAGAAAAACCTCCGGCTCCGGCGGCTAGCAATTCCTCTGCCCAGCTCTGCCACCCTCCGCAAGCTCCGCCCAGCTCGATTCCGTGAACTTCCAAAGAGTAATAAACCAGGATCCGTGGCGCAATGGTAGCGCGTCTGACTCCATATCAGAAGGTTGCGTGTTCGATTCACGTCGGGTTCAATGTTGCTAGTTCGTTTATTCTTCGCCCAGATGTTCTTTGTCGGCTGCGTCCCAGTCCTTTTGGCACTTCGCCTTTCCACTGAAAGATCTCTTTCCCCTGCAGGTTACGATTTCCACAGGAGCTACTTTC
Source organism: Pinus taeda (assembly GCA_000404065.3). Taxonomy (NCBI): domain Eukaryota; kingdom Viridiplantae; phylum Streptophyta; class Pinopsida; order Pinales; family Pinaceae; genus Pinus; species Pinus taeda. The sequence continues at coordinate 30,462 of APFE031561509.1, read as the reverse complement.
GAAAAGAGTGCTTTGTTTTTCGACAAAGCACTCTCCGGGGACGGTGTAACTGGAGATTCTTCTCCTAAAAGATATTATGTGATTGGAGTCGGTTGTGAGATTGGAGTCACTTGTGATGAATGGCAGAAGAGGAGCAGATCCCTTCTGTTGCTTCCAATCCCCATTTACAAAAGAGAGGTCCTGCTCAATCATATATAACCGGTTCTGCTCTGGATGCAACTCTGAAGCCTCTGCTAAAACAGGGCTACATTCCTTCTCTATCTCTTTAAACCGACTGTAAGTGGACTTGTACGCTGGTGGATCATCCCATCCCACGGTCACAACGGTTTCAGAAGTGTAGAAACTGGCGAGGCAATAAACAGAGGAGGAAGTCGCAGCGAGTACCCATATCCCAAAGAGACCTTGGAAATATGCTACCATGTTTTTTTTTACAGTGAAATCACAATTGTCCTTCAAACGGATTCAGAATTTTCAGTGTAATACTGCAAATCGAAAAACAAAGCACTCTTTTCGAAAGCAACGCCTGTGGAAATCGCAACCTGCAAGGGAAAGAGATCGTTCAGTGGAAAGGCGAAGTGCCAAAAGGACTTCCGGACAGGGACGCAGCCGACAAAGAACATCTGGGTGAAGAATAAACAAACTGGCAACATTGAACCCGACGTGAATCGAACACCTTTTGATCTGGAGTCAGACACGCTACCATTGCGCCACGGATCCCTGTTTATTACTCTTTGGAAGTTCACGGAATCGAGCTGGGCGGAGGAATTGCCTGCGGCCAAAGCCGGAGGTTTTTCCGGGCGGCGATAGAAACCGGGCCATTCCTCCGCCTAGGTGTTGGTTGGTTTTTTTTTTTAATCATGGTAGAAGTATATTTGTGGAGGAGCAGGGTTTGACCTTCTAACCTCCTCCACACTATTTTAGTACCTTTACCAATCCACCCAACCCAGTTTCTTGGTAACTCCACCAGGAATATTATATAAATTCAGTGTTTTACCCAAAACAGGCGCAGGAGAAGGCCTGCATGAATTTCGAGACTGGAGATGGCACGCAAATTGACGCTGTTTAATAATTTTTTAATGCAGGAACCATGAATTTTGTAGGAGGGCAAAATTTTCAACTTCTAAGAAATTGACAAATTTTATATGGATTTTACACCTCTTGTCACCACGAACACGATGGAACTATCCATTTTTCAATTTGAGTTCTGTACCTTCCAGTGATTTCCAGAATTCACATGGAACCATGATTTCAGCGAAAACAGGGAGCAGAACCATGAGCCATGAAATTTTCCCGAGGTAAAATTTCACTTTGTCAGAATATGGTCGAGTTTATACTTGTTTTTCATGGTTATCACAGGGATCCTAATGGTGAAATCAGATTTGACATCTGAGCAGCAGATTTTCAGCGCATACCTAAAATAGAATCTTTGAGGAATCCTGAGGGAATCTAAAAGATTCCTTGAGCTCCGAATTTTAAAACTCTTAGAATTCGGATTTTGGACAGTCGTTTCAACACTACTCAACGCCACAAATCTAATGGTGTATTCAGATTTGTCTTTCTCTCATTTCTTCTTTCAGTCACTTTTCTAAGTGCTAGTGTAGATGTCCATCTTCATGTGCGAACAATCTTCTTCTTGCGATCGATGATGTGAGATCGATGTTTCAACAAGCTTCAGCGCTTTGACAACCTTTACTTCAGGTGGCCCTTGGTGGTGAGGTATATGATGTGTTCATGTACTTCTTCTTTCTGCATTATGTTGTATGGATCCATGATTGATGATTGATGCAGGATCTTGTTATTTCATGTTGTCACGATTCCTTGCTTCATGTTATGTGGAATCTTTCATATGATGTACTTTCTGTCATAACTCTTTGTGTTATTCTTTGAGATCCCTTGTTGTATGTTGTTGGGATACTCTTGTTGTCATCATGCATGTGTTTTGCTTTGACATCCCTTTTGGGCCATGTTGGCGGGATGCGCACCATGCTTGTTTTTGTGTCATACTGATAGGAGTCTTTTGATTGAGAGTTCTAACAGTGGAACATCTCTTAGAGCCACTCCTGCGTGAGGGCATTCTTCCTTGTATGATCGAGACATCATCTCTGTGTACATCATCTTTATTGACAACACATAATGCAGCGACCTACACCATCTTGACACTGGGGCCCAAAGACGTAGTCCCTCCTGGACGAACTCTGTTATTAATGGATTTTGTTTTCATGCGCTGATGATTGTTATATTCCTCTTCCTTGCAGTCTGTAGCTATATTTGTTAATGTTCTTTTAAAAGCAATTTTATCACATCACGAAAGTAAAAGGTCTTGGAAGGGTCCTTCTTCACACCCGGACCTGGATTAGAGTGGTATCAGAGCGGTCTTTACGTGTATGTGAATTGCAGTGTGAACAATGGAACCTACAGTGTCAGAGAATGAAAGAGCAATGTACGAGACCATGGTCAGCATTTCCAAGAGAGTGGAAATCATGTATGAAACTCTACAAAAAGAGATAGAGGAAAAGGAGCGATTGTAGCTTCAATTGCAAGCCACATAAGAGGCCATGGAAGAATTGAAGCAAAACAAACATAATCTTCAAACAGAGAACGATGAATTGAAGATGCATCTACATGAAGAGAAAGAGGAAAAACAAAGTTTGCTACGACAGCTGCAAGCAAAGGACGAGGCCTTGGAAAAGCTGCAGTGTGACTCATGTGAGGTAAAAAGTAGTTCTCCATATTCATGTATGTTTCCTGATGATGATTTCACTGTGTTTGAAAATCACACCACAGGAATTGGCTCCAAATTGTTGAAGAGAATGGGGTATGAAGGAAAAGGCTTGGGCGTTAATGGCCAAGGCATTGTCAACCCCATCAAAGTAGAGGAATTACCCCGTCAAGCAGGACTTGGGTATATCAGGAAAGAAGTTGAGGAATGCGTTGAGACAGTTAGCAAACTACCAACGACAGATGATGAGAAGCCCTCATCAGTTCTTTCCAAATCGAAAGAGAATGATGGGAAAGCACCCCCATCATCCTAGGGTAGTTCCCATTGCAAGGAGAGAGCTGAGGCAAGCTCTCATCACCATGCCAACATCAGAAACAACAAAGGAAGGTATAATCACTTTCAATCTTCGAATGTTCATTTTGATTATAATGAATGAAGACAAAGGCATCAAAAAACATGCACTTTTTGTGGTTTACCTAACCATACCTTTTCCAAGTGTTGGAAAAGAATGGCAGCACTCACGAGGCATGAAAAACCCTCTCAACAGCATGAAAAGAAACAGGTTAAGTAGATATGGAGGAAGAAAACCTACTGCAGTCATTGCGATAGAAATGGCCATCAAAGAGCCACTTGTTGGAAGCTCCATCCAAAGCAGCGCCTTAATGACAAAGTGTTGGTGCATGAACTAGGAAGAGCAGTGGTTCGACAAGCAAAACCACCTCAAGGAGGTGACCCATTCACATTGATCAGTGAGAAATGGTTTCTAGACATGTTGTCATTTCATGGTCATTCTTTTGTAAATCATTTGTTGCATTTTAAAGTGTAAAAGTGATGATGTGGTTTCCATCACTGGGTCAGCAACAATGATGTCTAGTCATATTTTGAGTCGTATTTTGAATTTCATGTTAAAACTCTGAAAGTGGTGTTTGTTTCCATCACTTGTCAAAACAATCATGTTTGGCCTTTTGAATGTAAATCATGTGTTGCAGTGATGATGTGTTTTCCATCACTTTTTGAAGCAACAATGATATGTTGGCCTTGTTGTCATATTTGAAGTATTGCATCCATCTTGTTGTAAACTTGACCACCAAGGATGTGTTATAAACTTGTGGAAAGTGTGGGACATCTGGGTCTTTAGTTGTTCATGTCATTCTAGAATGTATTTTGCAAAATAATGTACTACAGGTTGCAGAAGTAGCAGGTGTTGGTTCGTCGTTTAAGGCTCTGAAGAACAAAGGTGAAGGAGATGGAAGCAAGACCTTTTCAGGACACTTGTGATGCATATAGGGTACAGAAAGAGATGCAGATTATCGTTCATGCTTTTGGAGGACCAAAAGCTCCTCAGTGGGGAGGATTGATCCAAGTGGATCTTCAGGAACACACACAAGACAAGGAGGACTCAAGGATGCTCAAAAATCAAAGTCATCAAAATGACTTCGACCCAGGACCAAATCATAGATCTTGTCTTCCTGATCGCGGTAGCGCGAACGGTTTGTCAATCCGAGCTCGTATGCAAAAGATAGAGCTCTTCAAAGATTGGTGTGGTAGAGGAAAAATGGGACCCACAGTGCGCCACATGGCATCCCAGTGAACATGTGGGATCCACATGGCAGCGTGACACTTGACATCCCTCCAGTAGCCTTCTAGACCTACACAAGAAAAAAATCATCTTTAAATTATTAAATAACTAAAAAACAAAAGCTGTTTTATAGTTATTAAAATAACTATATATAAAATTCAAACTCAAAATATATAAAACCATCTAATAACATGGTTACACATATATCTATAACAAAAATCCACCATAAAACAAAAAAACCAACGTGGCAAGGTCAACGTATGAAAAGGTTATTGTTACATGAAACAAACGTATGGAAATATGGTTACATATGGTTAAACCAAAACCATAATAATCCACCTCCATTCACGTGGATATAACCATACTATAATATACATATATCCAAACCGTTATAACCAAACTCGTGGTGGAGATTTGGGAATAGCCGTTAAAACAAATCAACGGTCATGAATGGGTAAAGTTTGCACGGAGATCCACGGGATATGGTGGTTGGGGGAGGCAGCCACGTGGTGGTCCCGCCTCCCCATAAAGCTTCAAACGTACAGCTAATTTAAAACAAAGAACTTTAATATATATATATATAATGATACGGTTGGGATTTTTGGTTGGGTGTTGGTTTTTTATTAAACATGGTAAAAGCGTATTTGTGGAGGAGCAGCATTTGACTTCCTAATCTCCTCCACACTATTTTAGTACCTATACGAATCCACCCAAATCAATTGCTTGGTAACTCTACTAGGAATATTATATAAATTCAGTGTTTTACCCAGAGCAGGAGGAGGAGAAGGACTGCACGAATTTCGAGACTGGAGTTGGGACGCAAATCGAGGTTGTTTAATAATTTTTTAATGCAGAGATCATGAATTTTGCAGGAGGGCAAAATTTTCAACTTCTCAGAAATTGAGAAATTTTATATGGATTTTACATCTCTAGTTGCCACGAACACGATGATGCTATCCATTTTTCAATTTGAATTCTGCATCTTCCAGTGATTTCCAGAATACACGTGGAACCATGATTTCAGCGAAAACAAGGAGCGGAACCATGAGCCATGAAATTTTCTCAAGGAGGTAAAATTTCACTTTGTCAGAATATGGTCGAGTTTATACTTGTTTTTCATGGTTTTTCGTAGGGATCCTAATGGTGAAATCATATTTGACATCTGAGCAGCGGATTTTCAGCTCATACCTGAAACAAAATCTTTGAGGAATCCCAAGGGAATCTAAAAGATTCCTTGAGCTCCGAATATTCATATTCTCAGATTTCGGATTTTGGACAGTCGTTTCAGCACTACTTGATGCCAAAAATCTGATGGTGTATTTAGATTTGTCTTTCTCTCATTTTTTCTTTCAGTCACTTTTTTAAGTGCCAGTGCAGATGTCCATCTTCATGCGCGAACAGTGTTCATCTTGCGATCGATGATGTGAGATCGATGTTTCAACAAGCTTCAGCACTTTGACAACCTTTGCTTCAAGTGGCCCTTGGTGGTGAGGTATATGATGTGTTCATGTACTTCTTCTTTCTGCATTATGTTGTATGGATCCATGATTGATGATTGATGCAGGATCTTGTTATTTCATGTTGTCACGATTCCTTGCTTCATGTTATGCAGAATCTTTCATATGATGTACTTTCTGTCATAACTCTTTGTGTTATTTTTTGAGATCCCTTGTTGTATTTTGTTGGGATACTCTTGTTGTCATCATGCATGTGTTTTGCTTTGACATCCCTTTTGGGCCATGTTGGTGGGATGCGCACCATGCTTGTTTTTGTGTCATACTGATAGGAGTCTTTTGATTGAGAGTTCTAACAGTGGAACATCTCTTAGAGCCACTCCTGCGTGAGGGCATTCTTCCTTGTATGATCGAGACATCATCTTTGTGTACATCATCTTTATTGACAACACATAATGTAGCGGCCTACACCATCTTGACAACGGGGCCTGGAGACGTAGTCCCTCCTGAACGAACTCCGTTATCAATGGCTTTTGTTTTCATGTGCTGATGATTGTTATATTCCTCTTCCTTGCAGTCTGTAGCTATATTTGCTAATGTTCTTTTAAAAGAAATTTTATCACATCATGAAAGTAAGGTCTTGGAAGGGTCCTTCTTCACACCCGGACCTGGATCACTAGATATGCATTTTCTTCTTTTGAAGATAAAGATAGTAATACGAGAATTTGTTGTGAAGAGAGACCTACACTTTTATCTAGAGGAAGAAAAGAGATCCCAGGTGTACTCATCCATAGTAGAAAATAAGAGTACTCCTAGCAATGATGAAGAAGAGATATCCCTTAGACCTTTGGAAGACTCCATGGACACAAAGATGGTTTTGGATCTTTATGGTGACTCGAATAGCACCTATGATAGTGAAGAGAAGGATATGAATGAAAGGATCTACTTTATAAAGAAGTTGATCTATGTTCTAAAAGAGATCAAGGAACTATTAGAGGAAAATCTCAAGCAAGAAGATCAATTGAAAATTTATGAGCTTGAGAATGAAAAGTTGAGAAAAATAATAGTTGATATAAATGCTCAATAAGAAGGGGCTATCAGGCTGAGTGGCATGTTGACCAATCAGCTGAGTGAGAAGGAAGCTTACTGTGAGATACTACAAGTTGAAGTAGTATCATTGAGACATGACTTAGAAAAGACAAATATAGAGTAGTCTCAATATCATAAGCTTGAGGCAAACATAAAGGCCTTGGATGAGATTCTTGCCAAACAAAGATCCCCTCTCGTTGAGGTTGGTTTGGGTTTCAACGAAGAAACAAGCCTCAAAAAGGGAAAGGTTGAAGAGCCAAATATCCAAGTAAGGGTATTTGAAGGTTCCAACAACAACAAGGGAAACAAATTTATTGGAAAACATTAGCATCGAGGAAAGCAACAACAATAAGAGAAGAAAAGGCAATAGCAAAATGATAAGTAGTAGAAGGGAGCTAAGTGGTTGAAAGAAAGAGTGCAAGGCAATGATGCAAACTGTCATGGAAGGCACATGAAGAACCAATAGAGTTCCTTTCCTCCTCAAGGAAAAATCCCTCAAAGAAAATGTATCTTCAGTCCTCAAAAGCCCTTTTCTGGATATTGTTTTTCTTGCAATAATTTTGGACATAAATCCATGGATTGTAGATGGCATGTAAGGAAACAAGTTGTGTTGGGTAGTAGCAACCCAAGAATGCACAAAGAGGCCTAGAAAAGGTGTATTTGCAGTAGTAGAGGAAGTGACATGAATGATGGCAGATATGGTAATTCCTCTACCCCATTATGCCATATCGAATGCTACAATTGTGGAAATTTTGGGCACAAGATAGCAAGCTGCAAATATGACAAGAAAAAACATTCTTCTTAGCATATGCATGCAAATGTTGTAGCTTGGGCTTTGAAGACAAAAATGAACAAACGAGAAAAGGACTATGAGTTTGCCTTCAACAGTCAGTATCAAAAGAATTTACAAAATAAATAATGAATAAATCCCTATGTAATCGCAAGCTATAATGAGCGAAAGCTTTAGGTAAGGAAAGGGAGCAACAAGAGCATCTTGGTGAACAAAGAATATTTGAAGGAGAAGTGTCCCCTAGCCATGTGAAGCGAAGAAAAGGCCCAAATATAGGCAAAGAAGAAGCTATATAGTAATGCTTCTGTCAGGACTTAGCCAAAGAAGCTTTGGATGAAGGAGGAGGATGATCTGGTTAGGGGGAGTAGATCCTTTGTTTCTCTTTAGTAGAAGAGGAGAATAGCCTCAAGGGAGGCCAAATATGTCAGATGAAGGAAGCTAGAAGGTAAAGATAGAGAGGTGCATCTAATTTTTGAAGGTATGGTCAAGTCCCCTTGCTAATTACAGTGATGAATTTGTTTATTTTGAATGTAGAAGCATCACAAGAGAAGAAGAGAGTGCAACCAGTTTAGTTTCAGGGGGAGTACACAACAATATCTTAGGTTGTAGAAAGAAGAAGGTAAGCTGCAACAAAAGTGTGGAATGATTGGAAGCCCATAGTCAAGTGAGGTCCACAAGATCAGTCTCCACGCAGAAGCAAGGAAGAAGATGCATGAGATTTCATTGGCTTAGGGGGAGTTGATTTAGTTAGCAGTAGCAGGAAACAATTATTAGCCTTAAGAAGAAATATTATCGAGTAAATGAAAGGTTTGCACCTTGTGTGGAATACTCTTATTTCATTTAAGTTGTGAATTTGATTATGCATAGTAGTCTTATGTTCATAAACACACTTGGTATAAGTTGTGTAGGTACCTCAACTTTCAATTGGTATCGCTATGTTAGTTGATAGTTTGGGTTCGTATGGAGTAACCTTTTGTGCAAATGGGCATTTCTTTCTAAGAAAAATCTATTAGAGTTTCGCTAGTACATAACATCCAATTTGTATCAATTTCTTGGTGCAATTGGTATTATTGAAGCAACAATCTTTATTATATAAGTATGATCTCAGGGGGAGAAGTGTTGAGATGCTCAAGAGAAGAAAGCAAAATCTTAGTAGCAGTAGTAGTAGTTGAGAGAAAGCTCAATGCATCACTAATGATTGGTATTTGTAGAAAAAACAATACCATCAACAATTTAAGTGGTATCAATTCCTTTTAATTGATACAAAATATGCATTAGTGGAGAGAGTACTTAACCAGTAGCCTAAAGCATTCAGAAATGGATAAAGTCAAATCAAGAGTAGTATATGTTCAGAGAGAGCATATCACATATGGCCAATTGATAGAGCAACAGTTAGATCTGCGGTCATTGATAGCCAGTGATTGGACAGAGAAGAAAAAGGAAACGTGTATCCCTTTACCATTGATGAAAAAAGGGGAGAGAAATATTGGACAAGCTGTGATGGCCCATGCAGAGGAGAGAAAGCCATTGGTGGCTCATGCCAAGAGAATTGTGGAGGCAGCATGAGGATTTTCCATCAAGTGGTGATGAGGTTAAGGTGTTTCCATCAATTCCAAAGCGGGAGATTGTTGGATAGTTGGCATTGTCTGGATGGCTAGTGGCTGCAAGTGTGTTGGCATTCATGTCAACAATCGTGTTGGGAGATGTTTTGAGCAGTTGGCATTGTCTGAATGTTGGAGAGAGTGTTGGGATTGATATCAACTAGACTAGCATGGATTTTTGTGGCAGAAAATGTTGGCTTTGATGTCCCCTGGCCTAGCTATGATGGTAATTGACTAGTTTTATGTGCTTGATGTGTTAAGGTCAGGGGGACTCATATGGTTATTATAGTCTCTGGTAGAGAATCACCATAGTAGAAGGCTTATTGGAGAAACCATAAAAAAATACTATGATGGTTGTGAGTCCCATATTGCCTCCGAAGAGTAGGTTCTAGGCACACGAAGAAGCATCAAGTAGCACAGAATGATAGAGAACCCGCAACCATTTTTTAGGTAGAAAATGGGTTGAAAGCCTACATCAGACATTATCCACTGGAAAGTGCTCTAAATGATATTTCCAATAGCATGTGGAAGTCCATGAATGGCCATCGGGATATACAATTATTGGCTGCTGAAGTTAGTCCTAAGCAGGGTGAAATATCAGAGCAGGCCGGCATATCGGGAACTCGGGAGATTAGAATTTTGGAGGGTTGGAGTTTCAAGAGCAGATTCTTGGAACCTAATATCAGAAAGACTGGAATATTGGACCACAGTGGTTTATTTCCTCAGCAATTTATTTCAAAGAGACTCGAAAGGAGTAGGTCATATATCAGAGCCGCTTTTTGAAAGGTTGGGCACATCAGAACCTTAGAAGGTTGACTATCAGAGCAGGCTAGAACCTCAAAACATCGGAACCCGAAATATCGAAGGTCAAAATTTTAGAGGGTTAGAGTAGGTTTGAACCTCGGAAGGACGAGACCATCGAAACCTCAGAGTTTCGTAAGTCCTTATAAATTGAATTCCTTTAAAAGTGTCGAGGTTGTGATTTGTTGAGAATTACAAAGGGAATTCGTTGAAAAACCAAGCACCGAGGGACCATTTTTGCTCTCCTACAATAGGACACATGGCAATAGGTGATTAGCCATGAGAAGCTAATGAGGAAGATGATATTCGTATGACATGGTTGTACATAGGACACATGGCAATCATATTTGACATTTTGCGTGGCCTAATGGGGGAAATCCATATGACACGTGTCACCACTAAGGAGGCAACACATGGAGTTGATGACATTAGCATGATGTCATTTCAAAGGTTAGAATTTCGGAGGTTCGATTTTTCGTAACTCCTGTATAATTGTTTTATGGGGATGTTCTAATTTGATGTGTGGAGCTCCAATGAGACTGGCACATGGTTGTGGGAGACCCAAAGGACCAAGGGTACAAAGTAGTCTTAGCACCTAAAGTGCAATGAAGAATTTTAGGGGTTGGAGTTTTTCGTAATTCCTTTGTAATTAATTTGTTTGAAAGACCCGATGCTTGGGAGCTCCGATGTTGATTGGAACTTGGTCGCGAGGACCCAAAGAACCAAGGGTGTAGAGAAGAGGCTAGCTCCTAAGTGCTACGTGATGCCCTATGGGAAGTATTTCAGAGGTCATAATTTCATAACTCCTCCATAATTGTAATTTGGAGAGAAGTTATGATGAAAGGGGATCTGATGTATTGGTGCCTCGATGAAGAAACCAATAGAACCAATGGTATAAAGCGAGGCTTAACACCTAAGTGCTATGGAGCATATCAAAGAATTGAGACCCCATAACTCCTGTGTAAATGCATATTTGAGAAAGGTTACAATAAGAGGGGACTTCCGATATAGATTGGCATTTGGTCATGGAGATTAGAAAACCAAAGGAAGAAGAAGAAATACACAGGGAGATAGGCCCCCGGTAGTAGCCTCAAGGCTTGGCACTTAAGTACTATACCAGTGGTCACAGGAAGCTAAGCACAAACATAAGAGGAGCTAAAGGCATCAAAATATCATAATATCATAATATCATTTTAATGAAAAGTTACGATAAGTTGTGTTTCCAAAATTGCACTATGGTGTAAAAGCTCTGAAATGGCAACACAAAGGTGTATGGAATATGGATGAGTCGACAGCAAGGACCACTATCGCGCAGAGGAGTTGGCTGATGTAGTCAATGGCGATAAGGACCACGATGTGCAAAAAAGAGTGTTGAGGCATATCTTGAAGTTCCTGATCTTCCCATGCATGCCTTAGTGAATTAAATTAAGTGAAAACAAGCAATTCTAAAGTACAATCAAGCTCTTTAAGCCATATATAAGCATGGACAGTGCCTAGTTAAAGTGTGCAGGTGGACTGAGAATTAATTTTTAGTATGGAGATCACTCAAATTCCCATTCTCAGTGGTTAATGACGCAAAAGTGGCCAAGTCAGACACAACAGCAAGTGAGATCCATGCAGAGGTACATTGGGGTAGTGTGGAAACAGGCAACGGAGGCAACATCGAGCTCGATGCAATAGAGGAATAAAACTTAGGATTTCCATTGAACAACATGGGGGAAAGAAGAATTGCCTTGAGAGAACTATGTAGAGACCTCAATGGGTGTAAGTGAGTTGTTGTGTTGGGCCAAGTGAATCTATTCTGCAGAGAAAAGGTTGAGAGTGCCTAAGCAGAGAAAATAGACCCCGTGAGAGGTTGTGTTGCTATATGAGAAGATGTCAAAGGTGCACATGCAAAGGAAGAAGGCTGAGTGAGCTTTTGTTATGTGAGACGCCAAGAGAGCCTATGGATAGAAGAGACTGAGTGATGAAGGCATGTTGTTGAGAGCAAAAGGTCGACAACTGAGTATGTTGTTGAAGAGAAGAGGGCTGAGAAAAGTAGAGTGTTGAATGGGATGTGATGAGTGAGTGCGTTTGAGTAGAACAATTGGTTGTGGTAGAGTTTGCAGAGGAAAAAGTGTTGCATGGGAAAAAAAGCTCGTGAAGAGAACAAATTTGATATCAGGAAGAGTGGTTTCCAAATACAGTGAAAATTAGTTCCTATTTGAGTGTGGGTTGGAGCCTGCATACAAGCGTTTGGTGTTTCCATCTCTAGTGCATGCTTGAGAAGGCTTGGGGGTTGGTTCCTCCTACACATTGGTGGTTGCATAAATCCAAGGATTTGCATGTTGGTGCTTGCAACAAATACGTGAATTTTGCGCTTCACATGGTGCTTCCGGTAAGTTGGACAAGTGTCTACAAAAGGAGGGAGTTTTTGCTTCCTGCTAGTGGGTGATAACAAACAATGAAACGAAGTTGGTGCTTCCTGTGAGTGGTGGCTCACAAACAAATTGATGTAATAGATTAGATGATCTTATTTTACATCAATAAAAACAACAATATTTGGCAATTTTTTCCTGAAAGGGATTCCATGTAAAACCTCCAGTTCTCATGTGTTTATTGTTCATGATGTGTATGCTTATGTTTGTTGATGTGGTTTTTGTTATGATTGGTAGTGGTTTCTCACATATAATGGATGCCAAGTTTAAATGAAGAAATATAAATTGGCATAAAAGTTAAAATTGACCTTAATACCAATTCACCCCCCCCCCCCCCCCAATTAGTATTAACATTGTTTCCAACACCTTGTCCTCTTTGAGCGCACTGTTAAGTCATGTACAAAAAATTTACATGAAACATCTTAGGATAGGAGATTTTTCAGGATGATGTTTGCTTGCAATGAGTGATTTTAGTTACATGTATTCCAAAATAGCATGGCAAGGATGCATGAAGAGATCGGGTAAAGGGGGCAATTAAAGGAAGCATTCAAGAACAAAGAACACATTGAAATCCCGATGATCGAAGTAGCCCAAAAGACTCCATGAGATCAAAGAACCTTTGGAGGGTGAAGACATCAACAACATGAAAGTTTATTCAAGATATAATACATACACAAAAACCTTGTCACCTATTGAAGAAAGTCCATGTCATCATTCACTATTAGTCCTAATCATCAATGATAGTGACTTGTCATGTCTTTGCCACATGATGATGTGGAAATTATGATGTAATCATGTAATTATTGTAAAGACAAAGAAGTGGAAGTACAAGAGACATGTATGAACAAAATAGCCATATATAGAAGTCCAAAAGACATGTAATTCCAAGAATCATATGTAATTCCAAGAATCATATGTAATTCCAAAATTCATTTGGAAGTCCAAGAGTTATAGAAGTCCAAGGGTCATTAGAAGTTGGAAAGTCAAGAGTCACGAGGATATGAAAGGTCATTCCTAAAGTTATAAAAGGACCCTCATTGATCAAGAAAAGGAATTTTAACCTTGGCTTCTCCCACAAGTCATTAGAGAGATAGATATAGTACTTTTGGGGAGAAAGTAGTGGCTCTAACACCCCACTATTGGATCTAGTGATGTTCATTGTACTTATGTATCTTGGAACTTTTTCTTAATACTTAAAGCCTTTTAGACAAAACATTTTCATGCATGAATCATGGATGTTTTGAGACTATTATTCTAATGTTTGCAGTTTATTTTGGCTTACATATGTACAAAAGTAATTGAACTATTTTGGTGACTTTGGTGCTTAACTTGTTGGAAATGTGTTGTGATGATTTAATGATCGTTGCATCTATGTAAACTACTTTTCTTGATGTCTAACAATTATTTTTGGTTTATGTGTGTGTGTCTCCATTAGAATAGTACCATTACTTTTCTTTTAGAGGGTCACCTCTTCTCCCTTGCTGTGAAAGAACCTTGCTACATCTACAATTGAACATTTCACAAGGTACACTCTCTTTCTCATTCAAAAGCACCCGTGCGCTACTCTCTCATGCTAATTTCTTAAGCCAAGGAAAACATTTAAGTAAACAAAAATTGGCACATATTTCCAGATGGGACTCCTATACCAAACGGTGTGAGGTATAATTGGGACCTCATATTGGGGAGATCCCCTATATGTTGGGGGGATCCAACACCATCAACATTGGCACAACAAAACATAAATCTAGCCAAATAATCTTGATGAGAATAAGGGTAATATAGAGTCACGAGTTAAAAAACTAGTCAAATTATGAGATTTCATCTCTTGTGTTGTCTGCTGCTAGCAGGCATGTATAGTACCCCGATGGAATCACTTCAGGAATACAAGAATTTCTTCGCTTCTAGCTAGCCTATTCAATGCCCCAATGAAGTCACTTTCTTTACCTCTTTGCATAGGAATCCTTTCTCTTATTTTACCCTTTTATTTCTCTATTTAATAAAAATGTACTTAGGCACTTATTATTATTTTTTAAATGGGGCAGAAGAGGGATCCCAGCTTATTGAGAGAAAAAGATATTTCTCCTTTAGAGACAAGTTTGTAAACCTTTGATAGTTAGTCCGCTAAATATTTTCCCCTTATCTTTCTCTACTCATATAGATAGGCAGGACGAACATTATTAATAATAAAAAAAATGAGTGTAGGAACGAGAATACTAAATAGATACATGCATCATGGTTCCACTTATGGTTTCTCGACTAAAAGCATCATATTTTCCATCCAAAAATTATTGAATTTAAATATATATAAACCAAATCAAGGAAGAGGGTGCCAGATTATCCAAGTGTTGCACATTACCACAAATTTCCTTTCGCAAAATATTTGCCATATCATCTTGAAGCTCAATACTTATGAAAGGACTAATAGAACAAAAAAGGAAAAACATGAAGAAATGAAAATGTAAAGGAACAAATGTAGTGCATCTAACTAAATGAAATTTAACCTAGGCTACACTAAAATTACAAATTTGGGTAAAGTGAAATGAAACTTCCAATGCAACCATAGAAGTTGCTCCCGAATTTTGAGTCGAAAGATGTGCTCATGCAAAACCAATGTGAGATGCAGTATAGTGAGATGGATAACTAACCAAAACATCTACACTGACACATAAAAGCATAGGGTGCAATCACAATGGGGTAATACATTTGACTGGTCTATCAAATGAAAAACTCCACAACAACAAAATTTCCCTAGCTCACAAACATACAAAAATCGACTAAATGTATGAAGAAATAGGTCATGATACATGGGTCCTCATTGATAGGATGTATCAACCAATCAAAAATAGGATCGTGGAAACAACATTTTGGAACACTTTGACAAGAAAAATTGACCAAATACATATCCATATTAAAAGCAAGATCAAAGTATCACATAGATTGACCATAATCCATGTTGGTGTGTGGCTTGAACTTTTTAATGGATGATGAAAAAGAGATGTTAGATCAGAATATTTGGCAATCATTAGTACCACTCTTTGTTCTTGCATCACAAATAAGGGGTTTGCATGAAGAGGGATGTAGTAATTGAAATTCAAAAGTCTGATTAATATTTATATCTTAAGAGTTTGAAAATTGAATATGAAGAAAATGAGAATCCCTTAAGAAAGAATTGACATCCCATGAGATGATGTTAATGATAAAATTATGTGAGAAAATTTTAAAATGACCAAATTCACAAGTACAATCAGGGTAGCATGAACTTGACATAATCATCAATGTGGGATGAAGTGTCTTGTTGACCTAACTTGAATTTGAATTCTCAAATGGTTGAGAATTAAACTAAGAAAGCACAGCCAGTTTCTTGTTCGAATAACATTCATTATTCAAATCATAAGATTCATCAAGAAATTGAGGTTCATCAAGTAGATTTTCAAGATTGCAACAAAAATCCTCAATAATAAGAATATCATATTCTTGAATAAAAGTAGTACCTGAAAGAAAATCTTCAATGATCACATCAGACTCAATTTAAAACTTCTGCAAATTAGAATCTTCTCGCATTCTATGGGCAAAAATTATTATCGTGTCCTTGCATTTGAGAGTTAAATTACGATTGTACACATTGGCTTTGCAGAGTTTGATATCAATGGACATAGAAAGATAAATGGTGGTCATTTTCCAATTTGTGGGATGATTCTCCAGCTTCTTTTCCCATCAACTTCTATTTTACCTTTCTCCATAACACAAGCTTAATTAGCTTGTTGGCCTGCCATTTTATTCTGACTTTTTAGGATGTGATAAAAGCTTTTATGATGGAATAATTCCAAGGTGCTCTTGATCCTTTGCAAAAGTAGAATAAGATTATTGGATTTCAAGGGTGCATTGTTTTGCAAAAGATATA
>APFE031561495.1:0-16925 GCA_000404065.3 Pinus taeda | reverse complement strand
TGTGGATCGGGTCCACTGGAGGTGGCCCAGCCAACCCATGTTAATACAATGTAACGTATATATATGGTGGGAGGTTGGAGGGTCGGTGGGGTCATGGCCTATCGACCCAAATTTAAATGAAAATTTAGTTTTTTTACAATTATATATATGTTGGTCGTTGGGGGGTGGCAGGGTTGGTGGCTCGCCACCCCAAACATATATTCTTTTTTTTTCTTTTTATTATTTAAATGCATGGTCATTTTGAAAAATCAGAAAATTGACCAAAGGAGTCAATTTAAGTAGGCCATAAATTTGCCCAAAATCTGGCCAAGGTTGGCTAGAATCCGGTGGCTGGATTATATCCAAATTGTTGCCTCCTTAAGCCTACCCAATCATCCAAGTCAACCCTGAACATTGATTGCTCCTAAGTTTTGCATACGGACTTGGTTTGGCAAACCATTCACACAACCGTGAACTCAACGATGATATATTCAACATGAACCTAGTTCGAGCACAATCCAAACACTTTGATTTTTTACCCTTCCTGAGTCCTCTGGATCTTTTGCTTGTGTCTAGAGCCACCTAGATCATTTTATCTCATATGGAATGGACTCTAGCTTTGGATATTTGTGGTCATCAATAAAATCATTATGTTGATCTAATAATTCTAGTGACTCAAAAATACTACCCAAATAAAAAATATTACTTAGTCCAAAAGTACTTCCAAATGGTCTCTCTAAAAATGAATCATCCAAAAGATCAGTATCCAACATTATCCAACGTATTGTACTCCAAGTAGACCAGTGACCTTCTACCAGGTTCTCCAAACACTGTGGCTGCCACAACCAGTGTCACACATGGTGCTCACTAACAACACTCTTTGGGAATTGAACAATCCATTCATTTGGCCCTCCACACTCAATAACACTTCACAAACAGGGCGCAAACAAGGCATACATAAATATTGACACTAAGCCAAACAAGGATAGACCTTGAACAAGACCCACCTGCACCATTCAACTTGGTAGATTGGCCCTACTTGCAGCACTCTACTACACAACAGGCTCTCTACATAACGATATCGATTTGTGAAGCCCTTGCTCAACTGGACAACACAAATTCTTGGAGGCTTATTCACCCAACCTTTTCACTCAACCGAAGGGGTGGAAAACATTTGCAATTTAAAAAAAAAAAAAAAAATTAACTTTTCTACCTTGGCAAATATCTCACACAGATGATGTATCCCAACAGAACACGCCCAACTAGCGGTGGAAGCAACAACTACAACGGTTTTAGCAATGAATCACCTCCATGTAGTGCTCACACTCTTTCAACATCAACACCCTTCAATCCACAACAAGACTCCAGGTCTTCACATGCACACCTAGTCTTCAATCTATAACCTGACTTCAGGTCTTAACAAACAACACATATCACACTGCAATTGACTTTCCACTGTCTTATTTCACCATGTCCGTGGCTTTGAACGTATGTGCCCACTGATCTACAAATATTTGCTCGAAAGCCTCCAGGAAACAAATTTATAGACAATACCACGAAACTAACAAATTGACACAACACACCGAAATTTTTACTTTAGAACCAAAGGTTCTCCCCACAGAATAGGCCTCTACCTCGACTGCAATTAAAAAAGAGATTACACCGATGGACAGCCTTACTCTGCTTCCAACCTCAAAACCCTCACAAATCTAGGCCCTCTAGATGCTCACAAGCATCAATGACTCCTACTCATCACTCAATCACAACAACCAAAACAATGGTCACTTTACACCACTCAAGAACAACAATCAGCTATTGCAAATTTCTCGACATGACAAACTCCACTGCGGTGCAATTTTCCTCTCACAGCCTCTACCGGGAACAAACCCCCACAGTCAACATTGTCCAGCGCCAAACGCTGCAGCGTTGGCTTGGATTTACGGCTTTACATTCAGCCTTGACACGCAGAACAACTATTCAATCCACACTACTTCGACTACGCCTCAACGACTACTACAACTATTCCATCAGTAGCCAAAATGCTTCAGAACAACAATTGGATATATGGATGGCTTGCAATCAGACAGTTGTTTGACACTACAGAGTATTGACTGGTCTTGTGCTTGGGTTGAAGGTGACACAGGTCGATTACCGAATGTGAGCAGATCTTTGACGCAGTAAAATGAAATTAGTGTTGAAGACTCACACACAACAAAACAAACAACACTCTTTACTGGCTATGGCCACACTTCAACGTATAGCTCAGCCGCACTCCAACAGGCTCGCAACTACTCAACGTTCACAACAACAAGATCACGCTCCAACACACAAGGCAACCTCTCCCATAGCTCAACTCACCTAAGCTTTGATACCATGACAGAAACACACTGAAGACTTGTCGAATGAACTTGTTCATTACATTTACAAACACATAGATTTATACATAGATTGAGATCGACTGTCATTTATTTTCCACCAACACTCGCCGACTCACGTCGACTGACATTGATGACTTGCCAACTATCAACGTCATATGATCAGGCGTGATTAATGTTCTAACAACATAAACACCAAATTGGTGCATAAGATCCCTTGTTTGTGAAAAAATACAATAATGGTTACTCATAAAACATAATTATCAAATACAAATCCACCATATTCATGATTAAAGAAAAAGAAAGGGACGAAACACTCTTGAATGAAATAAATGTATAAGGAGTTTCTAAAAATATGGTTATTTTATAGAATCTAGTTTTGGACGTTCAAGAAAATTCCATATAAACAAGTCACACTATCACAAAAAAATTCTAAGAGATTTGATTAAAGAATGGACTACCATATCCAATGTATTTGGGTTGAATACTATGGTAATGAAACTCTAATTGTAGGCCAACTACACACTAAACTATAATCAATTATGGTCAAAATGTGAGCTATAAACGTCCATCATTAACTATAATGAATCATCTCTAACCATATTAACCTCACATAAGTAAATAAAAAGATTAAACAAAATCAATCACATTCCCAATAATTTAGCTAAAATTAAGCATATCAAACATAACTAATGCACTAACCACAACCCACACTCAATTCATTATAATTAAAAAGAAAGGGAATATATTAATTTTTAACAATTAATTAATTTAATTATAATTAAAAAGAACAGAAATTGGAATATATTATTTTTAACAATTAATAATTATTTATACTTAAAAAGAAATTTGAATATATTATTTTTTTAGCAATTAAATAATTTAGAAGCATAATTTAAGGATGGATTTTATTTTTGAGAAGACTTTGAAATAATTAGACTAAACCTTCGAATACTAATTAACACAACCCCATCATTAAATTCTTTCCCATATTAATTAACACAACCACATCGTTAAAAAATAATTAGACTATACCGACCCATCAAAAATATGAGGCACATTTCATGGCATATATATACACTATCTTATCTTACAAAATAGAAACAAATATTTTGTAAGGTAAGGAAAATCCTGGCTGGCGATCATTAAGCCCGAAAATGGATCCTGAGATTCCTGAAATGTACATAGATGTCTTGACTCAAGAATTTGCGTATGATCCAGTTAAATTGCCGCGAACAAAAGACCCAACTCAGGTTCTATACAATCGAACTACATTGGAAACTATTTGGGATGGCAAGCACGAAGCAGTTAATCCATTTACTCGTCAGCCGTTTGACATTAGCAATGTTATTCCGCAGGCTGAGTTGAGGCAAGAAATGCAACGATACATGGTCAACAACTCAAGCCCAACCCAAAAGCTAGATGTCATCTCCGACTATACTCAAGTCTTGAGTGAAGCAGATATGAAAATTCTGGCGAAGGGATTGATTTCGGATTATGAATGTCTTGTAAATGCTGAGAGGGAAAAGGGAGAGGTGCCGGAAGAGCAATATTGGAAAGTGCTGTGGAAGAAATTTAATCTTCTCCGCCTCTATTGCCAATACCAACCTGGAAACAGGGTTGTGTTTTGTTCAAGAGTAGGAGGATACAAAATGTTGTTGCCGGTATTAGATGACTGGTTTTGTTTTTTATGCCATCGTTACGCATCTTCATGTGATGCTTTGAAACAAGTGTGCAAGGAAGTGTGCAGGCTCCTGGATCTCATTGGTTTCAAGGATACTAATATTCCTCCAGATATTTTGGTCGGGATTTTTACAGCGCTGTCTTGCCTTGTAACGCCATGCGATCAGTTGAAGATCCGGAGCATGGTTTTAAGAATTTATCGTCGGATGCTTTACGACTTGAACATGGAAATTCATAGGAGATCTAAGCTCGACCATTTCTGCTTCTCGATAGTCATGCTCACTGTCCGTGCGTTAGAGCGTGGAAATTTGAGCGATATAACTAATGAAGATCTCTACAACGGAATGTTAATCC
Source organism: Pinus taeda (assembly GCA_000404065.3). Lineage (NCBI taxonomy): Eukaryota > Viridiplantae > Streptophyta > Pinopsida > Pinales > Pinaceae > Pinus > Pinus taeda. The sequence continues at coordinate 12,534 of APFE031561495.1, read as the reverse complement.
TAAAAGCTGCATGGATAAAAGATCCATTGAATTGCATCATCTCAGACTCTAATTTAGTTGGCCTTGTACTTCATTCAGCAATTCTTTGCATCTCCCGTTTGCATTACTTGCACCATGCAACCATAACTGATGAATGTAGTAGGTCAAGAACGTTGAAGAAGAAAAAGAATGAGGATGATGAAGCTAAGAATGTTGATATAATTAGTGTAGCACTTGAAGCAGGGCTGTGGTTAATTAACTCCATTCTCACAACCACCTCACTTGAAGAAGGAGAGAATGAGTTTTTCTGGGAGTCCAAGAAGACGCTGCAAAAATCACATATAGTAACAGAAATTGTCCGAATGGTGGAACTCGTCCTTGCTGGTTTCAAATGTCTGAGATCGTCTCATTTGCAATTTGGTATAAATATCGTGGTGGCACTTCTTAAGGAAGAAGGCTCTGAAAGAAGGAGGGACGATGTTTTGCAAGTTTTTGGCGATTTTCTTGGAAGTGATATGGTGGATGAGCATGATTCACATGTTAAGTTATTGCTGCAAGAATTTATGCACAGTGGCAGTGCATCCCAGCAGCCATAGTGCAATTACATTATTAAGTGATCCGTCTTTTCTCCGTTGAATGTTTGTAGTCATCCCTCTGCGTTTTTTACCTTCAATCGCACCAGTATTATTGGCAAATTACAGATTATATTTACATTAGTTGTACCAACTTTAAAGTGCCTGTGATACCAAATCCATCAACATTATTACTTGTAAGTGGACGTATGACGTAATTTACATTGAATTTGCATCCCCGTAAATATTTTTTATTAAATAAATATTTTATGGTGAAATAGGACGCTTCCATTTCATTTGCACGCTGTGCGGGTATCCTTATCGAGACAACTAGGAAAGGAATTTGATGGCCGTGATGGGTTTCCCAGTTGTAATATTATTCTAGACAGTTTGTTGTTTTGCAACAACGTACCAACAACGCAGTTTGCAGTATTTGAAGTCTAAAATTTTTACATTCCTGATCGGTTTACGAGTATTTTTGACAGTTTGCTTTTTTACCAAAAATGTGATTAGTACCAACTTATAGATAGATACGAGCAAAGCTAAAAATATTTGTCATCTAGCACGTCTAAGAATATTAATTTATCTATATTATTGAAAATATTGGTTACCATCTGTATTGCAATGACGAACTGCAGAAAAGTTACATCATTAACTCACCGCGTCCGGGGTCATCCGAGCGGCCCCAAACACCTCCGACCGACCATTGTCTCATTATTTGCCTGCTGCCTATTACCGGGCGAATTACATTATTTGCTTGCTGCAACAATTACCGGGCGAATTTGCCGCTATGTTTCATTTTTGCCGGCTGCAACAATTACCGGGCTGAAAAGTTACATAGCGGTATCAAAGTATGGGAAAAATAGTTGAGACTAAACCATAGGGTCATGCAATGCCTAAGTGAGAAATATCAAACAAATACATGAGGGGAGGGGCACAACAAATATGTTAGTGATTTAAGGGTTTCATTTCTTTTGTTAATGATCTCCAAATTCTTCACAAATGTATTAGTTCTAGCACATATTCAACGATTAGCTCAAAACGAAGCACAAGATGAAATACAAAAGCATAGTCTTACTTTATAGATGCATTTTTCTACCTAATGGAAGAAAACTACCATGTAATAAAATCATGTCATTGTAAAAGTGATTGAAAACCTGAAAGGAAAAAAGATCAAATGTATTCTTAGAGGGATAGAAAATCAAATATGTTAACCAAAACTATAATTAGAATTTTAAATCATACAAATTAAGTGATACAAATGAAGAACTAAGTTCAAGATCCATAAATTTTGAAGGTATAATAGATGCACCATCAAATTCAACACGTGCCAAATTGTGTAAGATATGAACTTGTAGTACCTACATAATAAGGGGTGTGGGTCTACCAAGTGTGCCAAAATGTGATTAATGTGATTAAGTAATAAAATTGAATAAATATGATTGAAATCACAATATAAAATAAACATAATTTAATTATTTGAATGAAAAATGAAGCTAGAAACGAACACTGGAGAAAATAAAATCTAAACAATGCAATACCCTCCCAATAGAAATCACCTAATTGTGCTCCATTTGAGTGCTTGAAAAATAATTCACCGAATGAAACTCCAAATGAAAATAGGAGAATAGAACCGTTTCATATAAGGGTAATCTCAAAACATAACAAGTTTGATAGGTTGATTGATAGCGGCTCTCGAGCCAATCTTATCTTAGAAAACATTGTCAAGAGTTTAAATCGTGAAACAGTTCCACATCATAAACCGTATCTGCATGGACGGGTATGTGACAATGCATAATTGCAGGTTATGATAAAGTGTAAGTTGAGATTCGCCATCACTGCACATTTCATAGATGAAGTCGAGCTTGGCATTGTGTCATTAGATATTTGTGGCATCGTTTTGCGCAGTCCGTACCTTTATGACAGAAAAGTTATCTTCCACAAATATGGAAACAAATATCATTTATTCAAAAATGGAGTAGAATATATTATTAGATCTCACAACAAAAAAAAAAAATATTTTGATTGTTAATGCACGGCGGATGAAAAGACTAGTAAATTCGAGCAAGAATCTTATGCTTCTCATGATCAAACCAGAGAATGATATTTATTATGAAGCATTTGATGGTTGTAATTCAAACTTGAAAACTGATTTGGTTGATGTTTCTAACCAATATGATGAAATGTTTCAGGAATAAAAGGGATTACTTCCCAAGAGGGGAATCCAACCGAAGTTACAGTTGCAACAAAAGTGTCTTCTTCCTAACATTGGCATGTATATGATGTTAGTGATGGAAAGAGTGAAAGTTAAGATGCAAATCTAGGGATTTTTAAATAAAAGGATCATCCAGCCTACTCCTTTACCGTGTGGTGCACCTCTTGTTTTGGTGCTTGAGAAGAATGGTAAGCATTTCCTTGAATGGGATTCAAGAAGTGGTTTTCATTAAAGTAGAGTTGTTGAAGGAGATATAGGGAAGATGACATTCAAAGCCAGGCAAGGTTTGTTTGAATGGATTGTTATGCTTTTCGGTCTTTTCCATGCTCCTACTACTTTTATGCATATGAAGAATGATGTGTTGAAACCATTTCTAGACAAGATAGCCTATTTGGATGACATTTTCATTTCAATAATTTTCATTATGAACATGTCATGTGTGAGAAAAAATACTTGATTTTGTATGTGAGGAACATTTGTTTATGAAAATGTTAAAGTATATGTTGGATAAAACTTCTTTAATGTACTTGAGCCATGAAATTGGTTCTTCCAAGCATTTTTAGGTTTCCAAAGGCTTTTTGGCAGTCTGCATGGGACGTGGAGAAGGTGAGCTGAAGCTAGACCTCTTCAAGATTGATTTCGTAATAGTCCGTGTGTAAAAATTCTACAAATACTCTACAAAACTCGCTCTATAGAAAATTTGCCTGTAGGTTAACTCGATAATGCAATATAACCAAAACAAAATACTATAGCATGTGGTGGTATTGACTCCATTTCTGATGACACAGGTGAAATAATCATACATCCTCGCAAAGCCACAGATGCCTTTTCTCTTCTCGCAATTTGTGTAGGAGGACTTGGGAGAGTCATTTGGATCAGACGATTTTTGTGGGAAACACAATGTTGGAGGAGAAATTTTGTTAATTTTTCTTCTATTGTAGTTCATTTGCATTCATTGGCAGTTGTGCAAAACGTATTCGAGTGGGGAGGCAACCAATGAGAATCGTTTGATGTTTTAAAACAAAAGATCAGTAGAGTTTTAGTACTTACACCTCCACACTTGAGAATGTCTTTTAAGTTCTAGGTTTTTGAATTTGACTATGACATGGCGTAGTCCATTTGCAATATGGTAAGGCCATTTCTCTTCATCCAAAATTTTTCATGATAAAGTGTTTAAGTTTCAGCGACAAAGGCACTTCCATTGGATGGGTTTTGTTCTATTCCACTCGTTCAAAAGGTATAAGTGTCAAGTTTGATTATGTACTTTATAGGTCTATAGTTTGTATAACTATTTTCCTCAACCATCATTTTGTTTTACATAAAAGTTATGTTCAGAAAAATACATACTTTGAAGATGTATATTCAAGCTTGAGTCAAAGGAATCAAATGGAGGAATTTGTTTACCATTTGCATAATAATGTATTCTATCATCTTGGTAAGTAGGATGTTGCTACTAATAGTAACATGGACAAGGCCAAATATTTCATTGAACGACTCTAAATGGTATATCAAACAATGGAAGAACAACTTGAAAAGGTTAAAGGCAAGTACACAGAAAGACACGACAATAATCGTGGAGATCACAAGTTCCAATTTAGTGATCAATGGATCGAGATTGGAAAGGTGAGGGAACTATACCCTCACTTGCTGGGCAATTGAAAGTGATCTTTTGGGGTCCAAAAGACTTCCAGTGGGAAAGAGTGATCAGGTGCTCAAACTTAGGCTAAAAAATAAAAGTGTGGGAATCTTGATAAACTTAAGTTCAGATCAAAGAGCTCGTCATTATAAATCTAGTGGTGTGAATGACACTCAAATCCATGGTGAAGAAGTAAGAGAAAGTCAAATTTCATGTTTGACATGAACACATGGCAGGATTGGATGATGTGGCAAGGCCCTTAAACAAATAAGGAGGTGCCAAGTGATAGGCCACCATTAGCCCCCGTATATCGCAAATTGCGAATTGGAAGTCGCAAGTAGATCGTGTTAAATAATCAGACCCTGAGCAAGGAAGGGTTGCAATGAAATAAATCACAATTGTACGTCGCAAAAGATAGGTGGAAAGGTGTTAAATGATCGACCCCAACATTGCCATGCAATGGATCAGCCCACAACAAGTGATGCAATAAATTGGCCCCCAACGTACTCGAGTTGCGATGCGATAAACGCAAGGGAATATCGCAATTGCAACTCACATGGAAAAAAGACCCGCATTAGGTTCTCCATTGATTACAAAAGGTGAAAGGATCCCAGATGCGATGTGACTTTAACTGCCAGTTAATACTCGCGTTGGGTTCACGATATCGCAATTTCACATCACCCATCGTGTTCGCAAGGCCTTAAGCTTGTTTGTTCTCTCTTATTGAAATTTTGGGATGAATAATCGATAGACAGATTATGGATTGCCACACTGTGAAATTTTCACCTAGTTAGCTTATTTTTGGGGCTAATTTGTAGGATTATGTCGGAAATGGGGCGATTTGGGGAGTGAATAATGGGAAAATAAGAGGAAGTCATAACCTCTTTAGTTTCTTACCAAATTGGATGCAAAAAGGGGCTAGATAGCCATTTTCAAACATTCTAGACTGATTGGAATAGGTTTCAGAAGCATTTGAGAATTGTAACCATAGAGTTTTACACTTTTCAGCATAATAGAGAGGCCCAAGCCATTGGAAGCTGGACCAATGATATGTAGCCCAGAAGGGGTGAACTCCTTTATCATGTTCTTGTTGTAATGTGTTTTTGATGATGTTATGTACATGCTTATGTTGTTGTTAAATTTCTTATTTTTGTTAAATTTCTCATAAAATTAACATAAAAACTTTCCATTTCACTTGCAAAAATTGATGAATCCTTAGATACAATGAAAGCATTTTTTTATAATCTGAGGAGGATCTCACCACTCGAAACTAATATTCTAAATCATATTAGCATCTCTAAGCTAGCTCATTATTCCCTGCACATCTTTGTACTCTCTGCAGGGCTTAATATTTTCACTCGTTGAATTTGCATATCTTTCCATTTCACTGATTCAAGGATACAATGTTGACTCTTCTACCAAGATTAAAAAATTACGAGTTTTTTTATACTTACATTCCTCGCTACCTGTAAAGACAAACCACTCATTAGTTTTAAAAACATGAGACTTCACAGCCTGTTCATATGCTTACAACACCGTTACCTCATGCATCATTGGAATCTTTAATCCATTCATCAAATCTTCATCTGCTTCTTTCACTGTAATAACTTCTTCCTCAGTTTCACCATCTTGAAGGTCTATATGCACAAAATTATCAACCTTAGGCATTGTCACGCGGAATGAGTCGATCTTGCGGACAAGACAAACCTTCCTAGAATCTAATGAAGACCTAATGACAAACAAACCAACTAGACACTATCTTTCTCTAAATGTGCTTTATAAATTATGGAAAACAAATGTGTTTAAGGCCTACCTCATGTCCAACACAAGTTCGGAGATGCCTTCGCTCCTTTGATCCAAGTAAGTTCCTTTGTCGCAAACCTGCAAGCACAAATAAGGCAAATGATTAAATAGCGCATGAATATCCAATATTATAAAACATATTTAACATGAAAGTCAAGGAGTCCATGAAACAAATAACATGATATACTTGTTGAGAAAAATGAGCTTGATTGTATTAATTCAAAAGAGAAGAACCTTACAACCTTTGCCTTGACGCTGTACAAGCTCCTCCCAGGGTCCAACAAGAAGTCTCCTCTACTTTGGCAAGCTTCACTCACTCCCTAATGAAGCCAAAAAGGTATGTGATCTCTCCTCTTAAGCTCAAATAGGAAGTCTTGAATTCACCAGCATTTACCCTCAAAAATGTTTAGCTTCTAACCTCTCTAGCCACTAACCCAATGCCTCAATTTATAGTGCAATGGAAGATCAGCTTACCGCTCCTCCTTCAAAGGATCAGAGTCTCCTTCAAAGGGCATGCTTCCTTCTCAACAAGGGATTAGTTCCTCCTATGATGGGATGCATGAACCACTTGGAGCGAACAATCCACGTAACAAACGCTTCTAGAAAACTCTAGAATTAACCCAAGATGAGTTTTTTAAGATAAAGATTGTGCCTTTTGACTTTTACAGGGGTACGCACCCTCCCCTTTACATACAAAGCGTATAAGTACACAGATAACTTGAACAAAAGGTGCGGGGCCATATTCAAATGTAAGAGAAAGTGTGGAACTAGAGTTACATTGCTTTTTTGATGTCTTTCTCTCATTTCTCAAGCTTTTTTTGAAGAGCTGAGGTTTAAGACTTGCTCAGGAAGCTGGAATAGGTAATGATAGGCCTACACCGACTGCAAATAGTCAAGGTGACGATATTTTTGTGTAACAGATTGCCCCCTAAAGTGCAAATTCTGTAGTATATGAGGATTTTCATTTATCATATAGGAAGAGTGAAGTGCTTTATCATTTCGAGGATCATCTTGTGGAGAGCCCGATTGGAACCTGTAAAAACATTCAATGAAAAATATATATATGAGATCATATCATCACTGAGGTAGGCATTCCCATTCTCAAATAAAAACTGACTAAGACTGACCAGAAGACTAACTATTGCTCTGATATAGGAATGATCTCGTAACACATCATAAGTACAGACGCATGTGGACACAGTATGGACGCAGCCATCTTTTTATGAATAGTCCATAATATAATGAATACAAAATTCCTCGCAACCTGGATGGTGGAAACTAGATCCAGGGTCTTCATTTCTACGTCCTGAAACAATACGATTCTATCCATGCGATTGAATGTGTCGAAGTCGAACATGGTAGAAACCGCTTGATTACCAGTCAATGATGTAAACTGTTAACAAGCGTGAGAGAAACTACCAATAATGACAATGGCTCTCAAAGTACTCAGTACAATCCATGAAATGTGATAAGATGTGTTGATTTCGAACATGTCACGGAATCCTTTGATTGAAAGTCAATGATGTAAACTGTCGTCAAAGGCGAGAAACCTGCCATTGAGGCAAGCAGATCTCAAGGTACTGATGATTCCTAGATCATCTTTCTAGATAATGAGTCGGAGTCGATAGAAAGTGATCCGTCGTAAGCAAGATCACAACACGAAATCATAGATCAAGTTGAAGAAATTTAGTTGCAAGGACTGACTCAGGGATGGTCAAGATGGATGACAGACATTTTGCAGATGAATGCTTATTTGCACTGAGCTCTTGAACACATAACGACACGACAGATGGTTTGGTGATGATTGACCCAAAGTTAATACCCAGAAACCAGCTGAAGACTTTCAATATGGTTCGATCAACTGTTAGGTAAAGGATTTCCCAACCCAGGTGAATGGAAGTGTCGTGTTCAAGAGTGGTTATAAAGTATGACAAACAGACTCACTTTTCTCTCTTTTCCCCCACCATTTCTGGCAAGTACCTCTTTATTTTTTACAAGCTTGAGGAGGATAACATATGCTTGATTATAAGCTCACCCTTCGGGTGAGTCCAACTTAGTTTAAATGCGAACCCTAAGAAGGAGTGGTTCGTTCCTGTTTGTAATGGAACAGGTCCTTTACTGTCGAAATTTTAACGAGTCCAGTATAGGAGAAACTCGGCGTTTTTCATATTTAGAGAGTCTGAAAAACTTAGAAGACTCCAGATTGGACTTTTTCGTAAATTGTGTCTCCCAAGCCCGAAAAAGTATAAAATAATACTTGAGAGAACCGCTTGATCTTTTACGACCAAGGAGTAATTTTCGTTTTTAGTGTCTTCGATCCGAAAAAGTAAAAAAGCAACCAAGGACACGTCATTTTATAACAAATATTGAATTTGAAACGACAAAAATCCAGCAATCATTTTATGCTTTTACGGTCGAAAAAGACTTGTAAATCGACCGTCTTTTAATTCTGTTTTAACGAGCTTAAAAGAAAAACTCGGCAATCTTTTCATATTTTAGGAGTTAGAAAAGGGCTTAAAAGATGACTCTGGTTGAAAATGATAAATTTCGCCTGAATAATCCTGTTATCCTGCACAAAAACACAAACATTACTCATACCTGCTTGAAAGAGAGAAAAATGTCGAAATAATACCTTTTTAAAGTGAAACATAAACAAATTTGCATTTATTTACTCAAAAAACTTATAAAAAAAGGGGGCTTTTACTATTCATTTTTACCATTTGTGATTTGGGTGAGGAAATAGTGCTTTTGCTCTGAAAATTTCCCGAGAGGATTACAGAAAATCCAACCGTTGGAATCGGACATCGTGTTCACCAGGTAATCCACATCATCCTCCTCCTGTTTTTCATCCGTTTAGTTTTTCAATTTGGTCATTTATTTGGTTTTTTAGGAGGGTTTTTGGGAGAAAAACCCGCGCTCGGGGTATGCAGGCTCACCACTGCAAACCTGCGGACCCCGACTTTTTCTCCATTGGGAAAAAACTCGGGGTCTGCACCTTCCATGTGGACAAAGTGCGGCCCCACGCACTGTGTCCAACAGGAAGGGTGCGGACCCCGCCGTAAGGGTTTTTAACCCAAAAATTCTCAAAATTTGACCAGAGAAAAACATTTCTAGCATTCTAATTGATATTGTGGTTTGATGTAGGGAGTACATCATGCTAGATTGGAGAGAACGAGAGCATGAGGATGTGGATGCTGCTGCATGGAATCATCAACCTTCGCTTGATGCTTTGAGGGCGTGCGGACTGTACAAATACTGGGCCATTCCTGGCATGAGGGCTCAGGTGGATTTCTTGCAGTCGATGGTTGATAGGTGGAATGTCCAGGACCAGTGCTTCTTCATTGGTGCCCACCAGCTTGAGATTGAGCCGGCGGACATATACTTTTTGACTGGTTTGCCTAAGAGAGGCTTTGACTTGACCCTGTTCGTAGCTAGGGCGGGGGGCCAGTCTGTCGATAGCCTCCTATTAGAGTACTGCAACAAGTAGTCTAGAGACAAAGGGATAGACATAAAGTACATATCCCTTCCTGAATTGAAGGTAATTGCATTCACTGTTACTCGACTTTGCGGGGCTGTCGCTTTACACATTGCCACCGGATCCCAGATGCGTATGGCAGTCGATTGCTTTCAGGGCACCATTTTCAACTGGTGCGATGCTGTGTTTGCCAATGTGAAGGGCCAATTGACCAGGGCCAAGAACGGATGGCTAAAGACTTTTGGTTATGGTGTTATAGTCGTCAACTTTGGCCTGGAGAGGATTCCTATGCTCATCTCGCAGCACCTCACAGTTGTAGTTGGGCATCCCCGAGAGCCCAGACTCATGCGATGGGTCGCAGTCATGGCCCGTCATCCTGACGAGGGGACCGAGGTCATCCAGTTCAAACCTGAGTTTTTCCAATGGTTGGAACACCATATTTTCTCTATCCAGCACTTTCCTTATGCTGGGATTGACTTTTGTGGAGACCCAGACATGGATCTTCCTCCAGGAGAGCAGTGGGATGACTCAGGTAATAATTTTCAACACTTTCCTAATGTTAATTTTTATTATTTTTTATATCGTCTCAAAACTGATAGTAATAATTTTTAAAATGCAGATGTGGGTCCACAACAACTAGCCGCTCTCCGGCCTTTCGAGAGAAAACAACCACTTGCGCTAGCTCCAGCCCCACAGGACGAATCAACAGAGATCTTAGTTGAGTTGGAGAGTCACCTAGAGCACTTGACAGGGGACATTCCCGAGACTAGCATAGATGACATCCCTCGTCGGCTTCAGCGCTATGTGATTGGAGTCCCTAGACCTTTTAGGAGGTTCCTTTGTAAGGTGGCCCGTGCAGTGGTTTCATATCGAGATCATCACCAGTGATGGGATGATCGCTTATGTAGTCACATGTGACATTTTTCTTTTTGTACCTATCATTTTTGCCGATCATAAGGTGTTTTTCAACCTATGATCGAGGACGATGTATTTTTTGACACACTCCTATATATATGATATCGTTATTACGAGCTTGTCTTGTTAAACATGTTATGGAATGTTTTTAAATTTACTTGTATGATTATTGCACATGTCTACTTAACATTTGAGAAGAAATTGCATTTGCTAATGTATTTAAAGATCTTGGAATATGCTGATATTCAATGTAGTCAAATTCACGTTCCAAGAGACGCACTCTCAAAAATAATCTTAATAAAATTGGATTTCTAATGGCGTATACTCTATTAAGCTGTAATACAACGAGTTCAGAATCTAACCTCACTATCAAACTCTGAATCGCAAATGAAATAGATTCAGATAATAACTCAACCATTGCACTATACTCTGCAATGTTGTTCGTTGTTTGACCGAGGCTTACCCCATGCATAGATACCAACTCGTCAGAGGGAGAATAGATAACCCAAGTTGCGGAAGAAATATTCCATGTACTACGACAAGTGCCATCAGCGTAACCAATATATGTTTGAAGAGGCATCGACATCTGCGACATCAAACGTAAAACCAAGATAAGCAGGAATAATGACGGAAAGCTCAATGTCTAAGCTAAGCACACTTTAATATAAAACACACCAGCTAGAAGAAAAAATATCTTAACTAAAAAATATCCACACTCGCTTTAAGCATAATATCTTTTCAGGTAAAGACCATTTCTGGGTTTACCTAAAGAGACCCCGTCAAAGTCTACCAACTCATAGGCCCCTTTTGCTAGCTTTCGCTTGATAACGAAGGGACCATGCCACATAGGCACGAATTTTCCAATGCCCAATTTATCATTTGCTTGATCGTACAAAATGACTAAATCTCCTTCTGAAAAATTTCGAGGGGTTACATTTCGATCATACTGAGCCTTAATACGTTCAGCATGAGATTCGATCGCTAATGCAACATCACGACGATTCTCATCTAGCTGAGCTAAGTATAATAAATGTCTTTCCTCGTCAGAAGTAGCTGGAAGTAATTCGATGTCCATTTGCAATGACGGGATTTCGCATTCAATAGGTAAGACAGCTTCCAGACCATAAACTAGTTGCAAAGGAGTGAACCCCATTGATGTTTTGACTGAGGTTCGGTATGCCCACAGCGTTCAGAATAAGATGTTGTGCCAGTTTGACTGATGAATAGATACCAACTCCACCACTGCACTATACTCTGCAATGTTGTTTGTTGTTTGACCGAGGCTTACCCCATGCATAGATACCAACTCGTCAGAGGGTGAATAGATAACCCAAGCTACGGAAGAAATATTCCATGAACTATGACGAGCGCCATCAGCGTAACCAATATATGTTTGAAGAGGCGTCGACATCTGCGACATGAAACGAAAAACCAAGATAAGCAGGAATAACGACGGAAAACTCAATCTCTAAGCTAAGCACACTTTAATATAAAACACACCAGCTAGAAGAAAAAATATCCTAACTAAAAAATCTCCACACTCGCTTTAAGCTTAATATCTTTTCAGCTAAAGACCATTTCTGGGTTTACCTAAAGATACCCCGCCAAAGTGTACCAACTCATAGGCCCCTTTTGCTAGCTTTCGCTTGACAACAAAGGGACCATGCCACATAGGCACGAATTTTCCAGCGCCCAATTTATCATTTGCTTGATCATACAAAAGGACTAAATCTCCTTCTGAAAAATTTCGAGGGTTACATTTCGATCATACTGAGCCTCAATACATTTGGCATGAGATTCGATTGCTAATGCAGCATCGCGGCGATTCTCATCTAGCTGAGCTAAGTATAATAAATGTCGGATCGTGAAAGATCAGGCCGAAAGGTTTGGGTTTGGAGATAAGGATGATATCTCCATACCACGGATCTAAAGTGCTGAT
>APFE031561492.1:11229-22909 GCA_000404065.3 Pinus taeda | reverse complement strand
GGCACCTAAAAAAAAACATCGTTCCAGTATACACACTTTTCGTTTTTAGCACTGTTTTTGATGTTTTTTGGGGGTTTTTGGGCCAGAGTTCCCATTTTGAGTTTATAGTTCCCGTTTCAAAGTTTACATTGTTATGTCCATTTCTTTTAAGTACGAGATTATATTTAGCCTAAAGTTGTGACTCAAATTTCCTTCTTTTTACTTATGTATGTTAAACGGATCTGACCATACCTTTGGTCTTTGTTTTATTATAGAGTTAATGTCTCGTCTTACCTAGAATTGGATACAAAAAAAAGGGGTTGTTTCTAGTGTACCCTATGTAAACCTCCTTATCTTCATACTAAGATATATCATTCTTTGTTCTAAGATATTTACATGTACATTGGAACTTTAAATTATTTTCTATACATTCAAAGATAAATATTTCTCACAAGATACTACAAAAATTCATTATGCAGTAAAATAAACCTATTCTATTCAAATATTTGTATTATGACCATTACTATTCTCTGTATATACAAAAAGATTGAACCATTTCGAATAATTGAATAATATAAATTGTATTTTTTCCGAGAAAAAAACAAAACTTTTTATTAGATACTATAAAAAGTTTACATACAAATAGTTCATAAACCATACTGTTGGCTCATATGATCTATATCTGCTCAACAAACTTGGAGCTTTTCTGCTGATTAGAGAATCTGAAATAATCTTCCTCCCGGATGGAGGAATAGTCAAATCACATAGCATCACTAAGAAACCTGGGGTCTCCTTCGACGAAGGAAAACAACCCCTTACAACAAAAAAGAAAAGTCTGGAAACATGATGATAGTTACAAAAATATATATAAAAAGTCTGTTTGCTAAAAACTGCATACTGAAGAACAAAAACTACAGTGGATATTATATACACAAACATAAATATATAGCCGAGTAAAGTGCTGTCAAAAAAGATGTAAAAACTGTGATCAAGAAGGCTGAGCATATGGAGGCTGATCTGATATGAAAGACTGCCCCTGTCTGATCTCTGCTACTGTCCAGCTGCCCGGATCCTGTTGTAGACCAGCCTTAGATAGTTGATCTGCTTCCTCATTCCTGTCCCTGTAGATATGGCATATCGAAAACCTATTAAACAATGTCTTCAAAAAAGAAATTTCTTCAACAAGTGTCTTCAAAATTTGATTTTGACATGATGCAGTTCCATTGACCCAGTTTATAACATTTAATGAATCCCCGAAAGTCTGAATAGAGTTGATGTTTCTGTGATGGAGCCAGCATAGAAGGTATCTTAAGGCCGAAAGTTCAGCATAGTTATTTGTGCCTGTACCCAATCCAACAGAAGCTTTCAAAGAGTGATCCGTATTAATGTGAATACACATGCCTGCTCCAGCCCTATTATTTTGGGAGGCCCCATCAAAGAACCCGCAAGGTATGCCCTCCTAAATAGTGAGAGTTTTCTGTTTTGATTTGGGATTTTTGTCCTCAGGGGGAGGCAAGGCAGTGTATATGGCTGTGATATTAGTAGCAATAGCGGAAGAAGGAGTGTCCTTGTCTTGGAACAGACTCTTGTTTCTAGCAAGCCATACACCCCAACAGAAAATAAGGGGCAGGTTCCTCAAGTTCCCCTCCGGATAGGACTGCCACCATTTTCTCCAAGCAGCATCCAAAAGGTCAAGCCCCCCCTGAGCTTTTATCTTGAGCGAAACCGTGACCTCCTCCCAAATATTTCTTGAGAAAGCACAAGTTGTGAAGAGATGACTGATTGTTTCCTCATCATTTTTGCATAGTGGGCATCGCCCAGGACCAACTAAAAACCTTGTCTGTAAAGTTTCCCAAGTTGGGATCTTCCTTTTTAAAATGCACCAGAAAAAGAGCCTAGCCTTGACTGGACATTTGAGTTTCCATATATCTTTGGCCCACCATTCCGGTATTCCTCATCCTTTCTTTCCCATAAGAAAAGAGTATCCATCTTTTGGGGAATACACCCCAGATTTGCTTTGTGCCCACATCAAGAAATCAGGTTCATCTTTTATCTTGACATTGGATCGTTGTAGTTCTTTGATGAACCCCTCCCATTCGTTCTTCCATCTAACATTTAACCCTAATTCTTCATCATCCTTCCAAGCCTGACTCCATATAGTAGACTGTCCAGCTCTTTCCACCTGATTTAATGTTGTAATACCTTTAGAATCAAGGTGTCTAAGAAGCCCTGGGGATAAAGCAAAAGCTTCATTACATCCAACCCAGGGATCTCTGCCTATCCTAATCTGGCTGCCATCTCCCACTTTCCAAGCTAAACCTTGCTCGATCACTGAAAAGGCTTCCACCGTGGCCTTCCAGATAACTGAAGAATTTTTTGCCTTCTTATTTTGACTCCGGATCCATTCTTCTAGAGGAGTTGGGTCTATGTACTTCCTTTTCACCACCCTTGTCCACAGGTTTTCCATTGATATTAGCCTCCATCCTGATTTTGCTGCTAAAGAAGTGCTGAACTCAGAGGGTCTTTTAATTCCCCACCCTCCCCATTCTTTTGGTCTGGCCACTTTGTCCCAAGCCACCCAGGGTAAACCTGAGGATTCCTTTGATCCTGCCCATAGGAATCTAAAACAGATTCTACAGATTTTCTCCATCACTCCTTTAGGAATCCAGGTCAGGGCGGCCCAGTAAACTGGAATGGCTGACAAGGCTGATTTAAGAAGGGTCAATCTGCCAGCTCTGGACAGCCATCTAAAACTCCAGTGTGATATTCTGGATTCTATCTTTGCAATGAGCCAGTTCCAATCCTCTTTCTTGTAAACATCAGGCTTTAACCAAAACCCAAAATATTTGAAGGGAGCTTCCAGAGGTTGAATAAGGAAAGGAAATAGATTAGCCAATCTATTTCTATCTCTTCTTTCAATATCTGCAATACAAGCTTGTGATTTTCCGGAGTTTATCTGCATTCCAGTGGCTTTTAGAAAAAGATCAAAAATGCATTTTAACTCCTTTAATTCACTGCAATTACCATTGGTGAAAATCAAGATATCATCAACGAAAAGAAGGTGAGTGATGTATAGATTGATTGCTACCTCGATACCTTTTACCTTCTCCTCCCTTCTGGCTTTGTGAATCAGTCTACTTAGCCCTTCTGCCACAAGTAGGAACAAAAGAGGGGATGATGGACACCCTTGCCTGAGGCCTCTCTGGCTGTTAAAGAAGGAGGATGTTGCACCATTTACCAGTACAACAAAGCTGACATTTTTGATGCATCCCATGATCCAACTGACAAAGGGATAGCTGAAACCCACGTGTGTGAGCAACATCCTTAGATAGAGCCAGCTGATCCTATCATAAGCTTTGGATAGATCGATTTTGAGAACAACTCCCTTCTTTTTCTTCATTTTGACACTATGGATAACCTCCTGTGCTACACCAATGACTTCATGAATCTTTCTTCCATCCAGGAACCCAAATTGTTCCATTGATATATTTCTAGAGAGGATTGGTGCAATTCTGAGAGCAATAACTTTTGAAATAATCTTGTAAATGCAATTGCACAATGAAATTGGTCTAAAGTCTTAAAAAATTTCCGGGTCATCCTTCTTAGGAATGAGAGCAATAAATGTTGAGTTGAAGGGTCTATAGACTACTCCTTTCAGCCTTGACTCTTCAACTACTTCTGTTATTTCGGCTCCAATTTGTTCATAAAAGTGGAGAAATAGTTCTATAGTCCAGCCATCAGGGCCTGGGCTTTTATCCTTACCCATGAGTTTCATGGCTGCTTCAATCTCCTCCTTAGTGACCGGAATTGTAATATCTTCTGCTTCATCTTCCTCAATGAATCTAGGAAAACTTTGCACAGTGCTAAAGACTTCAGCAATAGTAGCCTCTCCCTGATCTGTGAAAATGTTTTGAAAATGTCTTTTTCCTAATCCAGAGAGCTCTGGAAAGGAGCTGACTTCTCTCCCTTCTTCATCTTTTAGGCGCCAGATAGTATTTGCGGACTTCCTACCTTTTGCAAAATTATGGAAAAACCTTGTGGTCTCATCCCCAGATTTTAGCCAAATTGCTCTGCTCTTAATCCTCCATTCTTCTTCCCTTTCCAGAAGAATTTTATTATGCTGCTTCTCCAAGTGAAGGATTTTGTCCTTAGAGGCTTGAGAGGAGTATCCATCTATCTCCGTACTCTCCATCTGCTTCAGCTCCTCCCTAATTCTGATTATGTCCTCATTTTGTCTCAGTTTTCTATCCTTTGCCCAGGAGATTGTAGCTTTCTTCAGTCTTTTTAAATTCTCCATGAACAAAAAACTTTTATCCTCGCCTGCATTTTGATCAGGGTGAATCCAAGTTTCATTAAACATATTGCAGAAAGAGGGATCTTGGAGCTAAGTGGGATTGAACTTAAAAGGAGTAGGAGGTTTGTGAGGAGGAATAGTCAAATCTAAGAAAATCGGGAAATGATCCGAATTCCCTATTTCCTCAACCCATTGTCTGATCATAGGAACTTTTGAAGATAAGGACTCCGTAAACAGAAATCGATCTAATCTTTTGGCAATCCGATCTTCACCTATCCTTCGATTCCTCCAAGTAGGCTTTAATTTGATCAGGGAGGGATCAATTAATTTATTCTCTGTGATGAGGTTAAAGAAAAAATCTGAAAGGGGATCTTCTCTCGCAGATGGACCCCAAGCTTCAGCTCTGCCAAGAGAGAAATTTAAATCACCTCCCATAATCATCAACGGAGATTTCATCATAGTTTTTGCCATCAAATCTTCCCAGAAAGATTCCCTACCCTGACATGGCCCGTAGATATTAACTAAGGTGATGGGGAAGGTGAAGTCTGGAGATAAAACCTCCATTCCCAAAACATTTTTCATCCCCTAGTGATTGATGTTTTTTACCCGCCCTTCTTTGTAACCAATTGCCAGACCCCCCGAATGACCAGAGGCATCCATAGCAATAAAAACCCACCCAGGCAGAAGGGATTTAAGCATCGGTTCAATCTCGGAGGCCTTCCCCAGGGTTTCTTGTAGAAAAATAACATCTACTTTGGAGTTAGATATCCAATCTTTCAATGCCAGTTTTTTAGGTTTACTGGCCAAACCTCTGCAATTCCAGGATGTCATAATCATTTGATAACACCCTCAGGGGGATGAGCTGCTCTAAGAACCCCCGGAAGAGAATATTGTTTGCCATCTGCAACATCCAATTTAGCTTTTAGTTTTGCCTTAGACATGTCTGATTTCTGACCTCTTTTGTTTTTGGAACTGTTCTGTGTAGGGATCAGTCCCAAACCACCTAAAGACCCTTGATCATCTTGTTTCCCTCCCATAGATCTCAGGTTGTAAGGGCAAGGAGGTCGGGATGATGAGAGTGAAAGGGGAGGCCAATTGTCTTCACAGTTTATATCCAGGGATGGCAAAGCTTTAGCAATAATTTCTACATTCGGGAATGTCATTAACTGTTCCATATTTTCATCATTATTATTTTCTTGTTCTTCAAAGGATGAGGACGTAATATTTTTTTTAAAAGCATTATGCTCAGGAGAAAAAAGAGAGATAGGAGACCCTGAGCACATACCCTTTTCCGCTTCGTCGTGTGGGGATTGATTTGCATTTTCTTTCCCGACGGACGCTTCCCCAGCTTCCGCAACTTTAGTTACTTCCTCCACAGCTTCCACCGGAAGAGAGACGCTTTCCATAGAAACCTCCTGTAAATTTACAACTTCGTCCTCTGAAACCTTCACCGTCTCCTCTGTCTCCATATTCCTTGGTTCTTGCATCTCCGACATTTCATGCTCCATCGGCATCTGAACATATGTTTGAACATTATCTCTATAAGCTGTGATCCTTCGGAAATGTCTCCTTCTTCTCATCTGTGGGCAGTCTTTTGCCAAATGCCCATAGTCATGGCACCGATGGCATCTAAATGGCAAGTATTCGTAGTCTAATATCTGCTCATAAACGAAATCATTGAATTGTAGGTTGATTTTTTGTGCCAATCGTCCGCTCGGATTGAGCATGACAAGGATACGCGCTATTGCCCTGTTTTTTGTTGCCAAGAAGGTCATATCTGCTTCCAGGAAAACCCCCAACCTATTACTAATGGATTTGAAAACTTCCTCTGTCCAAAGGAAGGATGGTAAGCCCGGGGCACGCACCCACACAGGGAATTCATCCGTTCTTTCCTTTATTGCATCAAAAAGGGGGGGTCCATTTCTTAAGCAGAATCAGAATGTTCCCTATGTGCCAATTCCGATGAAGGACCCAATCTGCCGATTTTCTGTCTACAAACCTGAGCTGAAACCATCCTTTCGCTAAAACAAGTGCTTCGAACTGTAACAGACTATCATGTGTAAAACATTTCTCACCCCATTCTTGAAGAAATTCAGAAGAGTATTTCTTACCTCTAGCTCTGCCGACCAAAGTACAATCTACAACAACTAGGGCTTCTACCATGGAAACCTCCATCCCGAGGACCATATTTTCTGCTATCGCCTGAGATCCAATGGGTCTTTGCGATTTCCTTTTCTCTCCTTTATCTCTTAGCTCTTCCACCAGCGATCTTGAACCTTTTCGTCCATCAAATCTTTCAGATATTATCTGTGCTGTGCCCACCTGAGGTTCTGTCTCCAAGTATGACGGAAACTGACCCAAAAGTCGCGAATCGTCATTTCCAGAAGGAATGTGATCAGTCTCCAGACCATCAGTGCCTGCCTGCGCCCCCACTGTAGAATCTTCAGCACCGGTTGCTGAAAAACCTTTTAGGATTGAGGATTCCCTTGGAAGAGTAACCCTTGTTAGCGAGGGCAACCCTCCTGGAGCCCTAATATTACCCGCAGAAAGACCTAGCTGGGATATATCTTCAAAACCCTTAGACGGCGAAAACCGAGAAAACAGTTCTTTTCCTTTTGGTTCAGTGGTTAAACCTTCCTTGTTTTCTTCATTCGGCACTGTTCCACTCACTTCCTGCTTGTGGACGGATAGAGAACCAATATTTTGAACCACGCTGCCCGAAACCTTACCATGGGACAGGAGCAATGGATTTTCCATCTGAGATACTACCTCCAAACTTGGCAGATCGAAACCCCCAAAATAATGTTCCACGTTGTGAGAAGTGATGTCCTTCCCCCACATAGAGAGGATGTCTTCCACATCTGGGTCCAGAGCTAGTAATTCGGTGGGGTTAACCATGGTTCGAACCGTTCCAGAAAGCGCGTCAACCGACAGTCAATGGGGTAAACTTCACGGGTGCTTGTTGAATGAAACGAAAAACAGGTGGATGCTGAGAGTAAAACTTAAACAACCATTAACAAACACCAAAACAATCATTAAATATCCACCTGCCTGTTGACTTTGCAGAAAGATGGCCCCCCGTGTTGGCGCCTGAGCTTTGGGGTCAGAACCTTGCTACCTACCCGAGACCTGTACGTGGTTCCACCCTGCACCCTGGTTTCGAAACCCTAACCTTCACCATTTTTCCGTAGATGATCCGCTAAATTCTATTTACTTTTCATTTTCATGCATATTCAAACGAACTTGCACGCAATAATAATAGTTTTGCTACACATATTTTAAACATTGAAAAACTTAGAAAATAACAACTACTTAAAAATATAAGATATTTAGTGTATTGACTTGTCAAAATATGTCTGGAAAATAATAATAGACTTGCAATGTTCCTCCCAACCATGAATCCTCCTCCTATATGAGTCACCCCAAGCTTTAATGGACTGCAAGCTAACAAAACATTGTGTTCTATTTTTCTTTTTCTATTCATTATACCTCCTCACTCTAGCTCTACATTACGTGATTCTAACTGTAGTATCGGACCAAAAAGACCCTTTTCCAGGATTTTGTTTGAAGTTAGTAACTATGTCCTCCCTTCTCCATTAGGTGGTAGGTATTTACTTTGAGCATTAATCACTCCACTCTCCCCAGTTTCCTAAGACATCGTCATATCTTTCTAGGAGAGTTATTGATGAATTTATATTCCATGGTTAATAATCTAACCTTATGATCAAATGCTTAGCTCTTTGTTAGGCCACTAATTTGTCATTTTAATTACCATTTCCTGACACATATTTCATCCATTTCTACCATTATTTATCATGCCATTTATAATTTATCGTATAATTCCATTTTATAATTATTTATGTTCTTGTGAGTAAATAATATTTGTTCTCCTTTATTTTTAATAAATTGAAGATTATTATGTATGATTTTTCCAATGATGGTTTATTAATGAATTTTTTATAACATCATTCACGATTTTAGCCTTCAATATCTCTTCCATATTACAATTTGATCTTCAGCTCATAGTAAAAAATTTCAACTCGGAAATTCGATAGGGTAAAAATTGACAATTTTGCATTGGACTTTTCAGGAAAATGAAGATGAATATTGAAAATACGAGACATGAGTTTCATGTAGAATGGACCAAATTAGTCTTCCATTGAATTTTTTTTTTTAAATTCAGTCTGGATTGAGAGAAACACAAGGTTCATTGAAGGAAACTTTCTCAAATTTGTTTTTGTGGTCGTTTTCCAAATTCTCCCAATTGCAATACCAGATTCGACTTGTTCGAGTTGAATCATAATAGAGATATATTTTAGATCTTACCTTGTTGATTAATTTGTTGTTGGAAAATCTACAATTGTAATGGAAATCATTTTGTAATGAAGTTAGTTGTAACTTTCCCTTGTTATATGTGTATTTAAATGAAGACGAAAAACAAAGAGAATGATGGACAATTATTGAATTAAAGGTAGAGCTCAAAGTTGTATTATATCTATTTCTAATTTTTAATGAAATTAGTTATTAGTGGAATTTCATAATTGTCTACTTGTAATCTAATCTGAATTATTTTCAAGGCAAAACTGACTCTTGGGAAGTTGGGCCCACTACCTTGGATCAGGTGTTGCCTTGAACAACTAAATTAGTTTAGTTGTGTGTTTATTTCTTTGAATTTCAATTGTTGTTTCTTAAATTAAATTTCCTTTTTTTTTCAAATAATTGTTTGGCTGCTACATTTATTTATTTATTTTTTGTTTCTTTCAATTTCTAAATTTCTATTAATTTAATGCTCCATATTAGCATTTGAATTATGTTGGGTGCACTAAGTTAAATTTCGAATTCAACAAGGTGTGGTTTAATTTAGTATTGATTCAATTCGTATGATTATCATAATTCTTTTTCTTGTCATTTACTTTTTTCTTTTTTAAATTTAGCATTGTTATTAAAGTATTACATTTTATTTCTTATTGAATGAGCTTGAGAGTGTATAACACAATCATGTAGAACCATTCTTAGTTGATGATAGTTGCTTGCATATATTTTGCAGACTGCCTTGAAACAAAAATTTATTCCTTGGATTGATAATTAGTGTTCAAGCGATTATTTGTTTTTTATTAAGCAACTAATTTCCCCAATGTTTTTGCATTTCTTTTAGGGAGACAGTCAAATAGAATTACCACACTAATATCTGGTTGTACATGCATTCCTAAATCCAAGAGGGTTAGATATTAAATACAGAAGGTAAGAACCTACACACACACCCTAGCTAACTTGTGTTGAGGTCTGCTCTCTGTAGGTAGTTTCAGGTCATATAGCATGCATGGATAAAAGTAGGAATCTTAGAGGTAGAAATTTGAAGAAATCTGATCATTTCACTTAAGTGGTGATGTACCCATTCCATTGAGTAATTGAAAAGAACATTTGAAGGAGGAATCTTCAAGGTTGGTAAGATTTCTAAGGAAATTTACTATTGATTTTTGAGATTTTCTGCAAGAACAAGAGTTATAAGAGCTTAAATTGGTAATTTATTAAAATTGATATTATTATCTCTCTAAACTCAAAATTGGGAATTTTGTAGAATAAATAAAAGCAGGAAGAATTTGAAGAAGTGTTTTTTCCATATGTGCCAAAAGAAGCATTTATGCAAGAGGACGAAAACAACATATCAAAGAGATCAAGAAGTTGCTACAAGCTCATAGCCATGGCAACCATGGTCGACATGTATTGTTCAAAACTCTATCCTTTCATTTGCTTACTTATGTGGATCTTTCTTTCATCTTGCAGCACAAACTAGTTATTTTTCTTACCTATCAAGGTCAGCCCTACAACTTAATCAGCTACATCAAAATCCCTCATGCGCTATACAATTTTCTGCTCAATCCATCACACACCTCCATAATAATAAATTAGTACAACATTCTTATAGTGTTGAAATGCAAAATTTACCCACCCTTCCCGCCCATTCTTTTTTATCTACACCACTATTGGAAACTTATATTAGGTTTGGGAAGGTTCTAAATCCTAAAATTGCAAAGTCATGGAAGACAATGGGGTTTCTTCTAGTCATTATCAACAAGTAGATGAGATCAATAAGACATTGGAAGCATTTCATGATATGAAAACTATAGAAAACCAAGAAAGAAAAGGCTATATGAAATATTGGTTTCAATTTATCATTTGTTCATAGTATCACTCCATACTTCGGCAATTTTTGGCTCCATATTTTCAAGGGAACTTGGTCTCTCCTACCATGGTATTTATTAACTAGTATTTTTCTAATTTGGGTATGTACATACTTGAGGAATTGTTTAAAAAATGGCTCCACCGGAAGTACTCATATGCGTAAATATATTTCATATTTTTCACATAGAGTAAGTTAGTGTAGAAAATAAAATAAATAAGTACATAAATAAATAAATTTATTTATATGTAAAAAGATTGTGTTTGTTGCAATATTTTGTGTCAATCAATATCAGTGATGGATTTTCGAATTTATTTGTGTATATATACATATTATATTGAAAATTATATTTCTACAAACACTCATCACCATTTTGGAAAAACTTGCTTGTTTATCATATTTTATGGCATGCGGGCTTGTGAAAATTACTAAAAATACAATAGGGATAGTTGTATTTTGAGGGACAAATGGGCATGTTTTTAAAACACGTTTCTATCACAATTATCCCTTGATTTCTAATTTCTAACCGAATTTTAATCACTCAATTTGGATCTCAAACGAAAATGTTATGACCAAAACATTGATAGGGTGTCTAGTAGGCACCTCAGGGATAGAGTTGGGAGAGTTAGTTTTTGGGGACCTAAATCGATAGATTTTAAAAAATTATTTCTTTTTTATATTCCCCTATGAATCTAGGTTACAATTTAATTTTAATCACTTGATTTCAATATCATATGAAAAGGTTATGACCAAAATATTGATTACCTATCATAAATCAGCACTCTTCAAACTTTATTTTTCTTACTGTTCCTTAGCACATTTGACCCATCAATTAATATTTTATTGAAAAAAAATCTATTAAAGATACATAAATAAATATATTTTTATATACAATTTAAAACAGTTCAATCCGTTATCAAACGAAAGAGTTACACTCAAAATATGGATTGTTGGTATAAACTATGAAATAGAAACAACTCTCTTATGCAGGTTGTTCTGAGCATGTTTGACATATCATCACATGGAATTTTTAAAATTTATTTCTATTTTGGATACAAATATGAATTCATTTTCATTTGTCTTTTGAATCACACAAATCAGACAAAAAACAAAGAAGTTATGGTTAAAACATTGTTGGTTAGTATGGCCGATCACTGCTCTTCCGTAGGTGACAAATAATTTTTTCTTTGTTTATCTTCTGTGCATTTTTTTTACAAAGTATATAT
>APFE031561492.1:0-10972 GCA_000404065.3 Pinus taeda | reverse complement strand
AATAAAAAAGATCAATTTATGAACAAGTGATTATTGAAGGCAATGTTGATGAATAAGGACATTCCATCCAAGAATCTATTAAGAAATTTAATATCATATGATGTTGATTCTTTCTAGGTGCCATGATCTAAAAAAAATTGGATCATAAGTGCTTGTTACAAAATTGTTCCTGCTATTGCCCACCAACATAAATAAAACAATGTGGAGACTTTTTCATTACTTGACAGATTCATAATAGAAGAAATGAAGAATTGATATCTATTTGAAGATCCAAGTCCTTGCTGCCAAAGAATTTTGCCAAAATATCTTTTGTTTACATTCATTCACCATTGACAAATTGTTGTTCCTACAAACAATTTTTTGTTCCCTTAGAGAAAACATTGTTGCACCCAAAATCACCGTTGTTGTAACTTATATTATTTACTTATTTATTATTTTTCAATAAAGTGTTGTTTCTTTTCTGATTTCTCTTATGTTTTTATGTTTCAGGTGTTGTTTCCTTCAAATTCACCACTGTTGTTCCTTCATCAAAATAAAAGAAGGAAGTTCTTGAGTTTTATGATGTTGCTCCACATCTATCCATTTGTTCTCCAAGTCTAAGTATATGGTTGTCTCATATCTATGGTAAGTCTTGTTAGGAACAATTTACTCTTAATTCCTTATTATTTTGTAAAGTGACTATGATTGTTGGATGACTAATCCTTCTCCATGTCACCTTGATAGGATCACCCATTGAGTTAGTTTTTGGGAGGGATTTCCATAGTCATGCTTGATACTTCATGTCCGCAAGCTTAAACGGTATGGGTAGTTTCAAGGTTGTAACATGAAACAATGGTATTGTTGGATAAATAAATCTTGAACCATAATTGTTGCTACTTTAGCTACAATTATTGTTCCCTTAGCCACAATTGTTGTTTCCTGACTCATAGTTGTTGTTCCTTCAGTCACAGCTGCTCTTTACTGACTCATAATTTTTGTTCCCTCAGTCACAGTTGTTGTTTCCTGACTCACAGTCATTGTTCCCTCAGTCACAGTTGTTGTTTCTTGACTCACAATTGTTGTTCCCCCAGTCACAACTATTGTGTCCTGACCCACAACTGTTGTTCCCTCAGTTACAATTGTTGTTTTTTCACTCAATCACAGTTGTTGTTTCCTAAGTCACAATTGTTGTTCTCTCAGTTATAGTCGTTGTTTCGTAGGCCACAACTATTGTTTCTTCAATTATAGTTGTTGTTACCTCTATCACAATTATTGTTACCTAAGTCATGTTTGTTGTTACCTAAGTCACAGTCATTGTTACCCTAGTCACAACTATTGTTATTAGCCGATTTTCACATTTTTGTTCATTTTCTTGATTCAACTCATGTAGGTCTTTCCGATTTTTTTCTCCTTGATGAATGGGAAATACTTTTAATTATCTAGGTCCTCTTTGACATACTGATTAGGCAATTAGTTTATATTTGTTTATCTATAAACAAAATCTTATCTTTAAGGGATAATTATGCAAAGATGATTTCATCATGCCAACTTTAAACTTTCCTAATTTGTTAAGTCCCTGACCTTGTAAAATTTATGATGATGACCACAATATTGTACTTAAATATTTCCGTCATTATCTAATGAACTGTTTCTCAACCCCAATCTTAAAAAGTAAAAATATATTTATCAACAACCATTTTAAGGTTAATAGTTTTCGAGAAGCAAGACTAGCTAAGTTGAAAATAGTTATTACAATTTTTTTACACCATCCCTAGCCCTTAAGGAGTTGACCTACCATCCCATCTATTAAGTAATATTTTGTTGATTAAAAATAACCGTAGTTGAATTTTAAACAAAAATAGTCAATTGAGGATAAGAGGTTTCATCATGAGTTGACCTACCATGATCATAGGTCCTAATAAAGTGACATTGCCACTACTAGTCACCAACATAGGGTAATGGCCTTCGGTCATAAAGTTGAAGGACAAGAGGTCTCATTACAAGTCAACTTGTTCACTTTTGTTAGTTCCCGTGAATGGAATTTTTATTAGCTAATCACCAAGCCAAAGCAATGATATTCAGTGGACACCTAAGTAAATCAAAATGCTCTTGTAATTATGTAGTTATTTCTAATAGATGGGACACTGGCATCTCAATGGGTTAAAAAGGCATCCATTTTGAGGCTATGGATGGTCGCTGGTAGTAGTGGCCATGCCTATGGTATAGAAGTAAATTAAATACTATGATCTACTTGGTTACCTTGTTTTCTCAAGACTAATTGCTGATAAAACCTATTGTTGCATATATAAGGTTTGCTAGAACTCATGGTCCATGGGGTAATATTTAATCAGTTCTTAGATGATGATGGTTATGGTTTATATGTATTAACATGTTATAAATATTCACTTTACATGTTAGGGATGAAAATTTTAGGATATTTTAGATTTGATATTTTGTATCATCTAATATACCATTCCTTTATTATACAAATTTCATATCTTTAACCAAAAGATATTTTTTTTACCCAATTAGTCACCATTTATTTGTAGCTTAACAACACTACTATTATTTTGGTGTAGAATAAAGAGGCCTAATTCTGATTATGAACACTAGGTAATTGGTCGAATATTGAGAAGCAAAGACTGAGATAACTAATTCTCACCATTATTGCTCTCATAACAACCAAATCTTATGGGTATAGGGAATGCATATTTTTCTCATCATTTTTACCCTCTTTTATATTCCCTTTTTATCCCATATTATCCTATGATATTCACAACATGATTATTTCACTTTTATATATAATGAGGTAATTGAGGTGATGAATTATTGATTTAGGCTACTCATGAGATGTGTTATAGAAATATTGATGACAAGGCAATTAATCAGTTTGGGGGAAGGAAACCCTGCTACATTTTATGATTACTTTCTTTCAGCTTGCATGGCTTCCACCTTTTACATCATTTTTAGCATCAACTCAACCTACATCAACTTCAACAAACATCAATACATCCATGCAATTCCACATTTTTACAGAGGTAAATTTTGAGGTTAAATATAATAAGTTTTTGATTTATTAAAATTTTAGGTGAATTTCATGAAAAACCATCGAGCATTATTTACTCATATTTTCAAATCATTAGTTCCACTTCTTCACCACTTCTGACTTTTTTAAAAGACACAAAAGCTTTCATTTTGGGGGAGTATACTTTTCATTATTTATTTATCATGACCATACCATTAATACTCTTTGTCATCCATCAATATCCTTATTCATTCTCAAAACCTCCATTATTCCATGTTGTTTTACACCAAGCCGATATTTCAATAATGATTGTAGCAACAACGTCAAACTATTTTCTAATGTAGAATGAGAGCATGCTAATTCTCGAGTTTGGGGGAAGAGTTGCTATGCATGATCATTGTTTTCTCCTTTTCCTCATTTAAAGCATATAAAATCATTTTTATACATTTCATAAATTGATTCACGTATATCTTTAAAACCCTCAACTCGATTCTTGTGATTTTTGGACAGCAAAGAGTTTTCATTAAAAATACACAAACCAAGAAAATTTCAAGCTAAACAAGTTTGTAAAATTACATAAATCATGCATCATCAACTACAACCATTTTGCTTATATATTGGGATATCTGGATCAAATGAATTTCATTTTTGGATTGGAGAAATATTAATATAGTAGAATTATGCTTGCAAAATTTCAGCAAGATCTAGTTTATAGTTTTTGAGAAAATGGTTAATGAATTTCGTTGTACTTGTATATATATATATATATATATAATATATATTAATGTGAATGGTTACATCTTCACCAACATTTCTAGAATCAAATAACCGTTATTTTGAATAGGTTTTTGGGGAAAAAGTCTTATGTTTCATCAATATCATGAGTTGGGATGAGTATTCTGATTAATGTATTATGACTTGGTTAATATAGAGGCATTGGGTTGCATGAGAACATGCAACATGTTTATTCTGGGGGAAATGTTGGGCCACTAATTTTAATTTTAATTACCATTTAGTGACACATATTTCATCCATTTATACCATTCTTTATCACATCATTTATCATAATTTATCATATAAATCCATTTTATAATTATTTACGCTCTTGTGGGTAAATAATATTTTTTCTCCTTTATTTTTAATAAATTGAAGATTATTATGTATAATTTTTCCAATGATGGTTTATTAATGATTCTTTTATAACATCACTTACGATTTTAGCCTCCGAGGTCTCTTCCAGATTGTCAATTTGATCTTCAATTCATAGTCAAATATTTACATTCAAAAATTCATTAGGGTAAAAGGTGATAGTTTTGTGTTGGAATTTTCAGGAAAAAGAAGATGAATATTGAAAATCAGAGGCACAGGTTTTGTGCAGAACGGACCAAACTAGTCTTCCAATGGGCATCTTTCTAAAATTCGGTTTGTATTGAGAGAAATGCAAGGTTCTTTGAAGGAAATTTTCTCAAATTTTTTGTTGTGGTCATTTTCCAAATTCTCCCAATTGCAATACCAAATTTGACTTGTTCTAGCTGAACCATGATGGAGAGATATTTCAGATATGATATTGCTAATTAATTTGTTGTGGAAAATCTACAACTGTAATGGAAATAATTTTGTAATGAATTTGGTTGTAACTTTCCCTTGCTCTCTGTGTATTTAAATGAAGACAAAAATCAGAGAGAAGGATGGACAATTATCGAATTAAAGGAAGAAATCATAGTTGTATTGTATCTATTTCTAGTTTTTAATGAAAGGAGCTATCAATGGAATTTCATAATTGACTACTTGTAATCTGGTCTGAATTATTTTTTAAGGCATAATTGACTGTTGGGTAGTTGGGACCACTACATTGGATGAGGTGATGCCTTGAACATCTAAAGTAGTTTAAAGTAGTTTAGTTGCGTGTTTGTTTCTTCGAATTTCAATTGTTGTTTCTTAAAGTAAATTTCCTTTTTTTTGTCAAGTAATTTTTTAGTTGCTAAATTTTTTTGTTTTTTTGGTTCTTGTAATTCCTAGATTTTTGTTAATTTACTACTCTATATTAGCTTTGAGTTATATTGGGTGCAATAAGTTAAATTTACAATTTAGCAAGGTGTGGTTTAATTTAGTATTGATTCAAGTTGTGTGATTAGCATAATTCTTTTTCCTGTCATTTACTTTCTGATTTTTAAATTTAGCAATGTTATTCAAGTATTACATTTTATTTCTTGTTGAATAAGCTTGAGAGTGTAGAACACAAACATGTAGAACCAGTGTTAGTTGTTGGTAGCTGCTTGCATATATTTTGCAAATTACCATGAAACAAGAAGTCGTTCCTCGAATTGATAATTTGTGTTCAGGTGATTAGTTGTTTTTATTAAGTAATTAATTTCCCCAATAGTCTTACATTACCCAAGGGTAAATAAATCCAACCAAAATCATGCGGTCCATAATTTCTCTTTAGCCATTTTCAACCTCATAACTATTTTCCATATTTTTATTAATAACGTAATAAAACATATTTACATAAAGTAACTATCAGTAAAACAATATTAATCAACCAGTTCTATTTAAGTCTTAAATTCACAACACTAACGCACTTTGCTTATATAATATTCATAAATAAATCTAAGTCAAGGGATATCATATTTATGACACTAGATTGACAGGGCTCAAAACACACTCATACACACTGTAATACACACTGACTCTTGAATACTCTATGGGATTCGATTTATGAATGAGGAGGCTCATCCCTTGTGTTGTCCTTTGAAGAGAGTTCTTGGCTAGAGAACTGTTTCAAAGCATCAAGATGAGGGGTTTATTTAATAGGTGGTTGCTAAGGGTTTAAAAATATTTTCTTAAATGGATGAATACCTACCTTTTAGAGGTCCAATCAATATGGTAGCATCCAACCATGATAGAAAACCATCTTGAAAGATGTGAACAAAATACTTAAGAAGATATAAATATAACAATTTTATTCAATTTGAACATATAAATCACCTAATAAGACTAGCAAGTGCAAAGAAGCCTTCCTTCAAGAGCTCAACAAGTGCACACATCTAATTTGATGTAGGAGCATTCAACTCAACAATGTCATTATATTTTAGTAGACATAAGGGGTCTTGTATTTTAAGGAAGTTGGTTTCCTAGCTGTTGAATTAATGTAATTACTTAGGTTTTGAGTGATTTTAATGAAAATATGAATTAATTAAGTATTGTGAAGCATATTGTAAATGTTCTGAAATGTAGGAGAACATGAGAGAATCAAGATAGTTAAGAGATTGAGAGATTTGAGAATTAAATGTAAATCTTAGATTAGGAGCTAGTTCATGATTTGGTGGATTAGAGAGGATCCTTAGAGATAAGGAAGAGATTTTAGGATTTTGTTGAGAAGGTTATGGATCTAAACTAGGAATTGGTTGTAGCATCCTTTTGTATAAATGTAAGCCTAAAAGGCATATTCAGGGGTTAGTTAGCTATTTAGTCAAGTCAAGTTAGTATTTAGACATTGTGAGTTATATTTTTTATTGTAAGCCTATGGGCAGATTGTGAAACAGAGGGCACTGATATTGGAAATCAGGCCTGAGAGAAGAAACTATGTAAATACCTGTTTATTAATACAAACAACTCAATTATGAGTTTATGTGTGCGTATGGAGTAATTTAGTTATAATCTGTGTGAACTAGAGTAAGTTCTATGTAACAGAAGTTGCATGTGTAGAATCAGAGGCAAAATATAGAGAAGAGTAATAGAGAGGTGTTACAGCTTTGTACACACCGACAATACAGGAGGAAGCCTTTAATGTTACAGTGAAGGCGAAGGAAGCATAAAAGCGTGAGCGGAGTTAAGCTCAGGAGGAAGTCGTGATGCAAAATAGCTAAAGACTAGAACCATGGAAGAAACCCGAAACCACAGGAACACTAAGAAATGGCCTAAACGCTAAGTAGGCAAAAAAGAATGAGAACCATCGATCTAAATTTCGAACGCTTATGTCAAAGTCAACTACGGGGGTTAAGTTGTTAGTAATCTATGTGTTAGTTGAAGGGCCACAGACCGTTGGATCACTTTTTATGTTGACCATTGGATTAATATCGCATCGCATCATACATGAGTGAATGAACCCTGGTTGGAAGAAATTGCGATATGTGATGTGTGATGATTGGGTGACTATAGACCGTCGGATTGAATGGTAAGGTCAACGGCGTAGAGTGAAGCGCCCATGCAAAAAGGGAAAGTCAACATGGGACCAGTAGTTGTTCAAATACCAATTGTTGTTCAGTTGATGTTCAATTGTTGTTCAGTTGTTGTTCAATTGTTGTTCAGTGGAGGTTCATTTGTTGTTCAATTGCTATTTAGTTGTTGTTCAATTGTTGTTCAGTTGTTGCACAATTGTTGTTTAGTTGTTGTTTAGTTTTTGTTCAACTTTTATTCAATTGTTGAGCAAACCCAAGAAGTTTATCGACACAAGTTAAAGTTATTTGAGTTCTAGAAGAAGAGTGGAGATCACACGACAACTATTGATCTGATGGAATGAAATCGATGGTGGAGAATGAACTAATAAAGGTGGGCTTCGGAAAATGTATCAAGGTCGTGGAAAAAGTGCAAAGGTAAGGTTAATGCGGTTTATGTATATTTCTATTATATGAGGTTATTATAGAAATAAAGCGGATTAAGGGAAATTAACCATGGTATGATTAGTGTTGAGTAAATTCGACACCAGAATAAGAGGGTATGGTTAATATGCACAGGTTTAAGAATTAAACCATAATTTATGAAGGGTTGACTAGGCATGGAGATTGAAATTCCTAGGATAAATGAGATTACGCATTTTATATGCATACTATGGGTAGTGTCGGCTTAGCCCGACTTCACAATTGTATGGAATCAAGGCAAAAATATTTAGATTCAAAGGGACAATATAAGTAATATGTTTATATTATCTACTCAGTATTGACTATAAATTTTCCAAGGGAAGTAAGGGAAGCTAACTCTTAGTTTATAATCTCTTATGTTCCACACAATTCAAAATATGCAGAAGATGAAAGATTATGAAAACATAGGAAATAGTCACACAATAAAGAAAATTGTCCTATGATGAAACGAGAACCCTTTTATGAAACTTTATTGGAAGTATCAAGCTTTACAAAATACAAGTATGTCTCTTTCCAAAATCCAACCCATGAATTTAGTTTTTTTTTTCATTCTTATACAAATTTACAAACATAAGTTGTTTGAAAAAACTAAATAATATGATCTAATAACTGAAAGATAGCATATGTCTTTGGTTTGATCATGTGCTTCCATTTGCATTATTTTCTTAGGCTTTTGTTGTTGTGGTTAAGAAATTTGTGGGAGGATGCTGAAAATTCTATCCCACTCAGCTATGGATGAATATGTATATGAGATTAATTTCTTGTAGACTTCATATAATTTTGTGCACTTCTAGAAAGTAGGCCTAACTGTCAAAAGTGATCTAACTTCATAGTGAAGAAAAATATCATTCATTAACTTATCAAAAAAAAATTCACCTTTTAAGGGCCATATCAAACCAACAAATTTGTTGTCATCCATTACACGATCATTCAATTACTTCCTATATTCATTCAAAGGCATAATTTTCCCCTTTAAATTCCAACATGATGGCATGCCTTTGTGTTGTAGGATGTTGAACTTGGTGTTAATTTTTTTTACTTTAGTAGGCTATACTAATCCGCATTTATCCTTTACGTGTCTTGTAAAATTGCTCTTAGATAATCCTTTCTTAACTTCCATGACCATCACTGTTCTATTTGTAATCTCCATTTCTCTAAGTTGCAAATTTCCTCTCAAATTAAGGAATTTAATAATTTTTTTAGCGAGTGCTAACTTATTCCCGAATTAATTTTCAATTTGATCTACTGCTCTATTGGCAAGATTCAATATGCCAATTAATTCTCCAATAAAATGTTCCCCATGTTTCAGAAACAAAAGTTATAATATCTATCCATAAACTTAGTCTAGCCTCAATCAAAGGTTGAGTATCAAACACTCTTTTACTATACCAAACTATTTGCTTTTGTAGAGTAGCATTTTTATGAATCTCATCCCTTAGAAAACCATATTTCTTTAATAATTCTACCTAAGTTTGATTTAGGGTTTTCTTCAAACTTTCAATCTCTTGGTCCTTTAGGGTAAGATATGCTAAAGTTTCTACCAATTTCTCAAATGAATATTCCTCTATATTATTGATTTGAGAAGAGGATATTATTGTACTTGTTTGTTCAACTCTTTCTTTTAGTAAATTTTCAACCTGCAATTCCAAATTTTACATTTGTTTATTATGTTCAATCATAACTAAAAGAAACAATTATTTTTCCTTTTCTACATCCTCTAAGTCTTGAGTTTGAGCATGCTTTGTTGTTGGCAACTTGAGCATCTTCCTCAATGTTTAAATATTTGTGTCCCTAATTTTCATTAAATTCTAAAATGCCTTGAAATCATTTGGATTTGTTCCCAACTTAATAATTATTCCTTATGATGTTTTAATTGTGGTATCTTTAGCACTAGAAGAAACCTTATCTCTTTTTAACTTACTAATTTCTTTCTTCAATGATATTTCCAAATTTGCAACACTGATTATTTAACTTGTTAGGGTACTATATAACATTTCCCCTATTTGTCTGTGAATATCTATTTGATCCGTAGGATGAACCTATTTTACATCAAAGATGAACATATAATCCCATGCAGATTGACCATTTTGAACTTTTTTTTCTAAGAATTATAACTGGAATTTTCCTTTTTCCATATCTAAAGTTGACAATAATCTATTTTGTGTAAAGGGACTTTTTTTCCAAAACTCACAATAAGTTATGGTCTTAAGTGTTGCATTCTACTTCTTAGTTTTCATAAATTGTGACAATAGGTCATGACTAGTGCCTATAGATGAGGATGAATGCTCATGAGTTGATGATAAAATTTACAAAATTAAGCATAGGCTTGTGGGATGTGATAATCTCTTTGGATGTAACAATTTCACTTGATATACAATCTGAAATTGAAACCTCTTCTTCCATTGCTTCTTGCCTCCTTAATACTATGAATTCCCCCCCCCCTCCTCTAAATATAAACTTGACTGTTGAATATCCATGAGATAACTTTTCAATTCCTTCTCTTTTTGTTGAGGAGTGGCCAATACACTAGTTTGGAGATTGTTATCCCGGGATAACTTTCAGTGTATATTTCTCCTAGGTTTCCTTGTTGGCATACTTTTCTATCAAAGAATCTGATAAATGCGTATAAGTTGATGAACCCTGTTCAAGCCTTGAAGATAAAATTTTATTGATAGGATCATAATGCCACCTCTCTCTCTTTGACAACTTCATTCCTTCTAACATAATCTCCACCTCAATATTTGCTTCTCTAGTATTTAGAACAAATAGACTTAGATTTAGACTTTGTCTAATAAATTCAAGTGCAAAAAAAGGGAGAAAATTGGTAATCAACACAAATGCAAGGTCCATTGCTCTTTGAAAAGTTTCTCTTGCATTCATTAAGCCAAAAGGCATTTTAGAATACATGAATGTACCATAGAGTGTGGTAAATGTTGTCTTTATTTGATCTTCTTTATGAATTATAGTATGATTGTATCCAAAGAACCCATCTAGCATAGAAATTCTATCTACTCCTGTTATGGAACCAGCTCACAAAAAGATAGAAAAGAGAGATCAACGCCTTAGAATTCAACCTCTTCAAGGGGGCAACCTCCTTTACATTACACAAATGAGCAATTCTTCGATGATTCAAATGACAAAACCTCCTTTCTATATATAGGAGTCTAAGGAGTCACAATATAACCCAGCCGACCTAACAATAATAATATAAAGCCACAAAAATAACAATAGAGGGATTCTATGGGGCACAATAATAACAATATGGGGAAATAGGGGCACAACAATATTAATAAGGGGTATAACTACAATAGTAATGGGGTAATCACTA
>APFE031561487.1:1080-14033 GCA_000404065.3 Pinus taeda | reverse complement strand
ATATATAGATATATATGGAAATAATATTGAATATACAACCAGTAAATTTCTTTCCTCTTGTTATCACTAAACAAATTTCAAAGAAAAGGAGATCAGAAATCTTCATCAAATTCAAGCGAGGCAGCTCCTCAATTAAGCAATGCATTTCCTTCCAGGTTGATTTATCTAAAGCGATTTCAAAGGAAAAAATATCCAAAGAAAGGGAGATATCATAAGAGATGAAACAGGACTTAGCCCTAGGGCTAAGGAAACATCATCACAGCCGCATAAAAGTGATAGAGGTAAGGCAGTCATCCCTCAATAGGAGGAATGTAGTTTTGAAGAGTTGAAGAGAAAGTTGAATTTGGCAAATCTTGAAATTTCCAAACGAAAAATAACCTCAAGGAAACATGTAACCAAAGAATCTCATTTCAATAAAATGGAGGCTCTATGGTCAGTTGTCATGCTTAGTACTTCACCTGCAATAAAGGAAATCCCATAGCAAGTAAGGCTAAATCATAATTTTGATAGATTTCCTTTTGAAGTTTACTTTAAAAGGATGGTGTCTATGTTTTCAGTTTTGAACAACCTTATGGTATATGGGAAAGTCATTTCGAAACAAAGGAAAGATCAAGGAAGTAAAAGTTTTGGCTTTAAACTTTGGTTTTTGAAATTACATAGTAGTTTCGTAGAGCGCTACAAAATTGTTGTAGGTGATGCCTAATGCACAACAGTTTCGTAGCGCGTGCTACGAAACTGTTGTAGCTGCATATTATGACTTGATGAGCCGGTTTTTGAGAGACAAAGGGGAAATATTTTCAAATGGGAACCTCTATAAAGGATCATTTACAAATTTTCAACATTCAGCAATTGAAAAACAAGTAGAAGAAGGACATATTTGAACTCTAAGCTATATTTATAAAGGTGATCATTATTTCATAGCTTGTTTTTACCAGTCAACTTCTAGAAGAGCTTCTGAGCAGTTGAAACCTCCTCTCTGAAAAGTGAAAGAGGTTTTCATCCTAAGATACTGAAGTACAAAAACCTCTTCCACTTTCTTCAAATCCATTATTATCTGGGAGAAATGAAGGACCAAACTTGCGCTATGAAATTGCTGTAGGTGCAGTTTTTCACAAGCATATTTTTACACCTTTGTTTCAAAAACTCATTATGGGCGGTAAGAAAAATGTTTCAAAAAACCAAGAGAGGTTTTTGTTCAGCATGGATTGGTTCACAAAAGCCTCCTTAATTGTTTCCAAATACATTTTGTATGAGAAGTTATGAGCTCTGTCCCAAGACCTACTTTTCAGCCAGAACAGAGCAAGGGACAATCTCCTAGTTTCTAGGAACATCAAAAGGATGAGTCATCAAGGGCCAGCTGGAAGGTTATGAGCACCATCAAATTCAAATTCATGGAGTTTTAGGTGGAAAATAATGCTTTAAATGTTTAGATAAGGTTGTTTCAATCATAATAAGGAGTTACACTCCTAGTTGTATTAGGTCTCTAGGACTCCTAGTTAGCTGTCCTTTGTATTAAATAGTTAGTTTGAAGTGTCAATAGGTGTCAAATTAGGAGGAATTCGAATTCCCCTCATGCTGGAGGAAAGAATCTACATGAACTATATATATGGGAGAAGAACTAATGTATTAGGGGTTGGAAAATGTTATAGAAGAAGACTACTTTTGTAAATGCTATGTAGGGACTGATATATATAGAATCAATTGGACCTTTCTGAAGCTGAGATTCTTAGTGTACTTCAGTGAGCTTTATCTTTTATCTTTCATATGTTTTACTTCCATAGTCTTAATGCTTATTACTCAGAATTCATGGAGGAACATGCTCTGACTTCCTTTAAGTGTTGAACTATGGTGAATTGAGTTCATGGGTCCTATCTTTGGATGTTTTTCTTCAATGTTTTAATACTTATTACTCAGAATTCATGGTTACTCATGCTCTGACTTCCTTTAGGTATTAAACTCTGATCAATCCCTTTAAATTCTTTCCTTTTGAATACCTTGATGTATCGTTACTCAGAATTCATGCCCACATGCTCTGACTCCTATGAACTTCAAGTTATTGAGACTTTCCTTAATGTGTCACTCTTTCAAGGAAGTATATATAAGCCTGAGTTTTATAAGAAGAGCTATTTGTTATCCTTATCTCTCTCACTGACTCCATAGCCTAATGGTAGCAAGCCTTCATCTTTTCAACCTACAAACACACAAAACCAAGATAGAGTTAGCCATCTATATTATCATTAATCAATATCATTAACCTTTGAGAGAGCCCTCTGAGGTTGAGGAGGCTAAGCCTCAGCCAAAAGTTGGTTTGAAATAGTTACTCAAGGTCTACCTGATCAACAGCCTTCCAGGGTCTGATTTTGAGATAACACCCACTATGGCCACCACACCAGGGAAATGGTCCAAAAGGTATATCAAACAAACAACACTTGGAACAGGAGGTCTCATCACGAGTCGACCTGCCCACTATTCGCTCCTTCCTCGTGAATGGTGTTTGATACCTATACCAATAGGTTTCATATTTCATGATTGGCAAATTCAAATGCCAAATATGATCTGCTTTGCTGATACAAAGATCCCATATTTCCAAGAGAAGACAAGGTGTGTACATACCTCCATGTTTACTAAATTTTGATGGATGGTCTAACAGTCCAATCTGGATCATGCCATGTTTCAATTTCCTGTTGTAGAATAGAGTAAGAAGTCTGTCCAAACTGTTTAATCTTGGCATACCAATAGTTAGGCAGAGAAACTAAGGTCCCCAACTGCTTAATCTGGGGCCTTGGAAGCAATAAGGGTAGTGCTAGATAGGCAATCAAAAGAAAAATCCAATGGAAAAGAAAAGGCACATAAGGGTCTGCAAGTCCAAGTGCACCCTCCAAGAAAAAACAAAAAATGTTAGGCAAAGTAGATGGGTAGGTAGATGGGGTTGCAGAAGTGGTATTCCTTCCAAACTGAATCTTGCTGGTCAATATAAGGAAAACAACACAATGGAGCATGTCTAATTTCCTTTCTTCCTTGTTTTACACTCATTACTAACATCCCTACACCAGTTGTGTTTGTGAAAGAATTCAAGGTTTTATGTTGGTTCAGGTTTCCTTTAAGAGCCACATTTCTTGTGCAAAATTCTTTTCATTTTGATCTACTCCCTAAGCTAAGTGGTTTTCAAATAAACTTAGTAATATCACTCCTCATTCACCTTTTCCCTCCATATTAACCCCTAACTTCTACTATCTAAATTCCCTATGTCACCCTTTCCCTACTATTATAACACCATGGTGTATAAACCCCAAGAATTCTATAAATATCCCACCTCTTGGCATTATAGCCATATGTTCACTACTAGGGAATCAAATTGACATCTGGTCAGTTTAAGAACCCAAGCCTTACCTCTTTTCCTCCTTCAGAATTCATTTACCTATTCAACCCTTCATTTGCTAAAAAACCTTGTAAAAAAACCCATTTTCACCCCTAACCCGCTCAAATGGCAAAAATACATAAAAATCCCACTTTTCTGACTTATCCAAAGTCCTGGAGATATGCGCGACTTTATAAAAAATACATTGGAAAACCATATAAATTCACCAATTTTCCAAAGTCCCGCCAGGCACGAATTTCAGGAAAAATCAATATTTTATTGCCCGCCCGACGCCGTATCGTCCGGACAAGTCATTGACCCGTCGACCGTCCGATCGGGCGCATTTAATCCAACGGCTCACATGGATATCGGACCGGCCCCGACGTCCATAAATTAGCTTCCGATATCTGTCAGAGGGTGACGTCAAGCCTCAGCCACGCGTCGCCCCCACAGCATATCGGAGCCCCCTCTGACAACTCCACTTCCATATGAAATGCGGTGCGATATCATACCGCCTACGGTTTTCGGTTTCCGCCAACCCGCCTGCCAACGTCACTGCCAGCATCACTGCTACGTAATCGCCGCGTCCGCCGCCGCGCATTGCTCCACCTGTCCGCCACCTCACCATCCCCGTGGAACACTCATAAGCCACCACGTCACCTGATGACGTCATGCTGACGTCATCCGACCCTGACCGCACCCGATGACGTCATGCTGACGACATCCGAAAAAGGCGCCAATGTTCCAAAAAATCCATATTTTGGCCAAATTTTCGCGTTTTTTGCACTTTTTGCAAAAACGTCTGTGTTGTCTTCTGCATGTATTTTACGTCCAAGCTCACGCCAACCTGCTGAATTCAACCTGGAGACCATCGGCGCGCCAACCCACCTGCATTTGTGACCCGGACTGTCAGTTTACTAGGTATTTATCCCTGCGAATCCTTTCTGCGACTGGTTTTGTCTGCAAATAGCCGAAATTAACTTAAAACACAGAAAAAACATATAATTGACCGGCAAATCCCCTGTGCCTAGTTCCCATTTGAAGTTACAAGGTCGAAATTCACCAGCTAAGCCTTGTTTACCAAAGCTTTCACAAAACCTGCATTATGTTCGCGCAATCGTGAACAGGGAACCCGAACTGCACCTAATTACCGTGAAAGAGTCTGGCAAGAACAAGTATTTGCCTTTTTTAATGCTTTATGCAGTATTTCAATTGCTGCAATCGAACCTTTTATCCTCTGTTTCTCAATAAATCACCTTTCTTTCCAAGAAACACTCTTGTCTGTTACACTACACAGTAACACTAATTTACATATCTGCAGAGTTTTAAAGTCACCATGGATACACCAGTAGCACCTGTAGCCCTCAATGTTGCCCCTCTAAATGCCCCTCAGAGAGAATTGGAGTGGCAGGCATTAGCAGATTTGGATTATCAAATCTCAGAGGAATTTCTAATGAAAAGAAAGTTCCACATCCACCTGTTAAATGAACTAAAGGCTAAACATGAAACTGGAATAGATGTATTGGGCATTTGGGATTCCTTCCTCCCAATCTTCAAGCTTCCTCAGGTCAATCAATTTCCTGACCTAATTCACCTATGTGCTGATGGTTATGATGCCACTCAGAGAGCTCTTCTTGACCCCTCAGGCTCAGTTGTTTTCTATATTACCCCTGAGGCCATCAGAGAGATGCTGCAATTCAAGACAGAGAAGAAATTGGTTCCTTTATCTTTGTTTGATCTGATAAATCAAGGAGCTAAGATGACAGATGCACAGATCACCAAGCTGAACCAACTATATATTAAATCTGATACTGTGTAGTACCCTCCCATTTTGCATGTTTACCTCAACCCATTGGGCAGGGACCTTGCAGATATGATCAGTCCCATTCTGGGTTATAACTCAATTGAGTATCTTGCTGAAACTGTACTGGTAATGATGCTCATGGTTTCCCCTGGAAAAACTCCAATCTGCTATGACTAGCCCTATATATCAGACAATGGATGAACAATTGATGAACCATCAAGGGAAGGGTGTTCAGATACTCCTCCACATCTACCACTTGATTTATACTATCACATGAGAAATTTTCTTTTGCTATGAAAAGAGTGGATGCACAAGGAAATCCAAGGTCAGTAGTGTATTGGACCTCAGCTTTTCACTGCACAGCCTATTCTCCATACACTTACTGTGAGTTTATAGACCTTTTTATCCACCCAGCCATGTCTTTGTTCATGAGCTCACCTCCTCCAAGACTAACTGATGAGATGCAGAGGATCCTTCAGTTGTCCAAGGTATACAACATTGGGGATTGGTAATTTTTACCAAAATCACACCGTTATTAGAATATATGGTTGTGATCTACCCCCATACAGACTGCCCAAATATGTGCCTATGCAGTTGTTTGCCCTTGAATACTTCAGGCAGTTTGGGAATGCTGATGTGAAGAAATTTTCAGGCAAAGGCAAGAAAGCACAACTGAAGGTAAAGAACCAATTGGGCCACTTTTTTTAAAAAAAAAGGGAGGAAGGCTGGCAAGAGGCAGACAGAATGCTTGAAGGCCTTGGCCTAAAGACCAGTTTCCTCTGGAAACCTTATGACCCCAATCACTTCATAACCTTAAGAAGAGTTAAGTATAGGCTGTCCAGTTATGACCATGTGAGGTTGCCTCACGTAGAAAAATATGCAAATCAAACAAAATGGACGAGAGGCACAATAGAGGAACCTGTCACACAAGAAGAATTAAATGAAAGAGCACGAATAAATCTCCTAAAGATGGCTGACTTAGAACTTCCTGTACAAGTATTCACTCTAACAAGCACTCAAGTGGGAGCAGCTGCCTCATCCTCCACAGCACATCAGAAGGCAGTCAAAGCTACAGATCAAACCTCTAGCAAAGGAAAGGAGAAAGAAATGGAGCTAGAGCAGCCACTTCAGGAACAGGTACAATAGTAGGAAGCACAGCAACAACAACAAGTACAACAGCAAGAAAAAGAACAGGCAGTGCAAGAAGAGCAAACAACAGAGGCCCCAATGGTCACTGAGCAGCAGCCACCACAAATTGTGCCTCCTAGGCAAGAAACAAGGGCTGAAGCTTCAGTCCTCCAAACCCCTCAAAAGGAGGACATAAGCAGGAAAAGGGACAGAGAGACTCCCCTCACAACATCAACAACTCAAGGGGAAAAGAGGCAAAGATTGAATCCTTTTTCAGAGGAAGAAATGCAATTAGGGAAATCTTTGGGCATGGGCCCACCTAGCATGGAGGCCCCTGCAAGTTCCTTCCAGCAGGAACAAGAGAGGACAACAGGAGGAGAAGTTATCTCCTCAAGCCAACAAAGAGGAGGTGAACAGAGCATCAAGCAGTAGTTCAAGGACATAAAGAAGAGGAATGAGCCCATAAGGATTCAATTATATAATCATCTATTGAAAATGGCTCCCACCAACCAGCAAAGACTTATGTCTGCCTATGATGTCCATGAGGGAAAGATGATTATGAGCCACTTCATACCAGCCGTGCAGCAGCCACAGTCAGCTGCAGATTACATCAGGACCAACCTTGATGTCCTTGCCAAGGACATCCACCCGATGGATCAGATAGAATTACATAAGCAAACAGGTGAGATGGTATATGCCTCCTTGGCAGATAAAACATTGGTGAACTACAGGCTAGAAAATAGCCTAAATAATACAACTGCACAACTTGAGTTGGAAAGAGCATCCTGTCAAGCAAAAGACAATAGAATCAAAGCTTTGGAGGACATCATAATAGAGCTTGGGCATGATCCCAAGGATGTCAAAGCTGTGTAGGAGCTGTTGAAGCTAAGGGATGCAGATATGGCAGCATTAAGGAAGATGATCAAGATCCCAGCAACTCTTCATACCCAAACTGAAGAAGTTTCCCTGCTGAGACATGACAAGGATGCAACAGCTATGCCAGTGTCACTGTATAAACAGCTCATCCAAACACAAGAAAAGTTGGGAGAATCAGAGGCTGCACTGCAGGAAGCATTACAACAGAAAGAGGTAGGCCAAACTTTTCAGCCCCCTCTAGAAACGATCAATCTGGAAGAAGATCCTCAGACCACTGCCCCTCCCATTCAGCAGTCAGAGCAAACAACACCCTCTACCTCAGCACCAACAACAGAGAAGGCTCAAAGTCTTGACATGCAGAAACTCAGGAATGAAATTCAGGTCTTGGAGGCCCAAATGACAGAGCTGAGTCAAGCCAAAGAAACTTTGGCTAAGCTCAATGAAAAATATGATAAATCCAAGCAAAACGTAGCTGAGAGAGAAAGAGAGATAAAGACTCTCAAAAGGAGGATAAATGATCTAGAGAAAGAGCTCACACTTGATAAAGTAACAGTTGAGCTCAAGAGAGTCCTATGGGCCAATATTGGCCAATCCATCATTGACCAGTGGGAATATATTGAGGCTATTCATGAGCAGATGGGGCTCATTGGAAAAGCACATAGGGAAA
The DNA here is from genome assembly GCA_000404065.3 of Pinus taeda. Classification (NCBI taxonomy): domain Eukaryota; kingdom Viridiplantae; phylum Streptophyta; class Pinopsida; order Pinales; family Pinaceae; genus Pinus; species Pinus taeda. The sequence continues at coordinate 6,200 of APFE031561487.1, read as the reverse complement.
TCCAAAGAGCAAGGGCATCTCTAGGCAATATGCCTGAGGCTGCCACCAGAATGATTAATGTGCTCAATCACAGAACAAGTTCTCAGCTGGTCACAATGGGAATTGCCAATAGGACTGAGACCATTTCGATGGTCAAAAGGGTCTTGACACTAAGAACCTTGGTACAGACATTAGAGAGAAGAAGCCAGGATATGCAGACAGACATTAATAAATTCATGGAAAAATTTATAGCATTGCAGAACAGAGGTCTTCCTAGTTTAATGGGAACCTCAGGAAGACTACTTTCCCATGAAGATTATGCCAAGAGGGTCAACACCTTTGCTACAAATCAGATTTCAGAAAAGCCCAGCACTTCAGCAGAATCAGAGCCAGCATCAGGACAGAATCTCTACAACAGGGTAGAGAGCTTATTTTTTATCATGAATGAAATCAATCACTTGTTTGATGCGCCTCCCAATTTCTATAAATATACAAAGGCGGATGAGACTATAGAGGCAATTTTAAGACATCAATTGCCCACACAGGAAGTCTGGAATGGATTGATACAATTACTACTAAACCAGAGCCAGTAATCAAGTTTTTTCCATTGAAATATGTAAGTTGTCATGCACAGGAAAATTTTGATATATCAGCATGTATGAAGAAAAGAGGCTGAGCCAACTCAGCGAAACTATTCGGCCACCACAGCAGCACTGACAGTCATAGGTGACAGGGCCGAAAAGCTACAGGAGGACAGAGCTACAAAGACACGTCATTCATCAGTTATAACAAAGTGTTCAACCGACTCAGTGACCTCCAAAGGTCGAAATCTTCTGACAGAATTAAAGAGCATTTATATTGTATTGAAAGCTGCAATAACTTCTTATCTGCTATTTCTGTACGAGTTGGTGAAGATATTTATTTCTCAGATGACTCAATGCCTGAGATTTTGTATGAAACATTTCTATATATTCCCCCTCGCATGAGTTTGCAGGGATTGATCGTTGTTGATGTCTATTCTATAGTTCTTTTACTGTAAATTCTCAGAGAAGTAATACAAAGGTGGTGGAATTTCCAAAGCTTTGTGTTGTTTGATGCATTGTGGTGTTTAGCTGAAAGTTACAGGATTCCTGCATATTTCATGGCACAATACGTTTTCCCTACAACTCTTTTTTGTGTGTTTTATTATCTTTTCATATCTCTTTCATGCTTCTGTGCTTTACAGTTAATGGCAAGGAAAAAGAATAGTTCCAGGATTTAATCACAGATTACCCTGAACTCAATCTAAGCTATTTTAAATGTTTTTCTTCAGTTATGGTAATAAAGGTGTAATTCTTAATTGCTACCCTTTCACACTATATCTTTCACAGTGATTATTGTTTCAGGAATTCAAGTTTGCTCCTGAGGAATATATCTCTTTCTCACACCCCAGCTTAGTGGAAAATTCTTAATTGCTTTTCACTGGTTGTTTACATTCCACCATCAGAATTTCAATTTTGTCTTATGAAGTATTTAAATGGCCCTGTAATTCCAGCTGCTCAAACTCAAGATTTCAAAAACCAGTAGCCACAGACTCCATTGCCCAATGGACTAACATTATCTGCAGATTTCCACTTTAGGTACAGAAAGAAATCCTTTCAACCAAACATAAACCAAATCCCTTGCTTCATAACTAGCCTAAAATCTCCACAGAACAGAGACAAACCTTAAAGAGAGAGCTCTCTCTGATTACAGTTGGGCTAGAAGATGTAATCCAAAGATTGGTTAGTGGTTACCCCGACCGTATTCCCTTGGGAGTCAAAGGGAACAACCTGGGTGTTAACATAAATGGCGACTCCACTGGGGACCTCTTTAGGATTTTCTAATTACTATATATCTCCTAAAGCTACAGTTGAAAACTGAATATCAGTCAGGAAGCCTTCAAAACTGTTTATGTTTAACACTAACAGCTTTAGGTAAGAGCTGCTTCAGTCAAATCTTCATACTAGCTTTGAGCTATATATAGCCATCTTAAAATCTTTTCCAGTCCTTACAGATATAAAATTTTCCTAAAAAACTCAAAAAAACTAGTTTAGAAATTGGATCCCAAGAAGAATCCACGGTAAACTAGGTCAAATCCTGACCCAAATCCACCCCCTGTCTTTGAAAATACTAACACAATCCCTAAATTTGTTAAGAAGCTGCAAGGGCCAGATAAGCTTGCTGACTTAAGTCCAGAGACAGTTCACCCCAACCCCATTTCCACTCTAATCAAGGTTCTTTTTCGGTCCACCCCCAATTCCCCTAGTTCACCATCCACATCTCAAAGCCCTCCTCCCACATCTTCATCCAATGCACATACTCCCTTGACCAACACTCTAGGTTCTGCTACACCTGTTACCCCTGTGGTACCCATTGTTCCTTTTGTCCCAGTTGCCCTTGTCAATCCTCCAAACCTTGTTAATATGGCTAACAGATATGCACCTCTGCAATTACCTGCTAATCCTGCAGCTTTACCTCAGGATTACCAAGCCAAAATCTCATATTTTGACTCCACTGGCCCTTATTTTGCTATTCAACATACCAGGAGGATGCAGGATCACTTTGAGAACTATGAGATAGATGATGATAGTGCGAGGATGAGAATTTTTGTCCAAAGCCTAACAGGTGATGTCCGAACTTGGTTCAGGTCACTTCCTGTAAATACCATCACAACCCCTGATGAGCTTTACCAAGCCTTTACTAACAGATGGGAGAAGAAGAAAGATCCATTGCACATACTTGGTGAATATGACACAATCAAGAGAGGTCCTCAAGAGACCGTTTTGGAGTATTGTGCAAGATTCAATAATGTATACAACGCAATACCCCAGAATTTAAGACCTCCCCGTGATTTAGCACTATACAAATTCCCTGATGGTTTTGACCCTGACATGGCATATCAATTGAAGGAAAGAGCCCCTGAAACCCTTGAAGATTCACAAAAGGTTGCTATCACAGTTGAGGCTAACCTAATTTCCAAGAGGAACAGGGCAAGATTGGAAAAAAGAGTCACCTTCAAAGAGGAACCCTCAGCCTTTGACCAGAAATTGGATGCAATACTCACTGGTATGAAGAGGTTGGGTGACAGAGTAGAATCTGTGGAGAGAAAGTCATCATGGGAAGCACCACAAAATAACCCTGTCAAGAACCCAAATTTCAGGAGAAATCAAAACCCAAACGTTGGCAAGACCAGTTCTGATCCAGAGATCAGACCTCCGTTCCAGGAAAACTATGCTGAAACATCCACTTCAGATGAGCAAGTGGATGATACCCACATCCACCTAATGGTCCTTAATGATGAGCACCAAGTTTTCCTAAGTCAAGAAGATCATGAAGATGATGACATTAAACAATTCCAAACCAAGTCAGGTGAGTCATTTGATTTCAAACAAGGCTATGACACAGCTGTCTATGAAGTCCATAAACAATACAAACTAAGAAGTAGGACTGTAAACATAACACAGCCTGAAAAAACCAAGGATAGACTGTAGCCCAAGACTGCCATAGTAACAGAACCAATGAATGCAACTGATTCACTCACAAAGGAAGTAACTATTGAAGAAGTTACTGAACAAACACAGAAGCCACTAGCTGCGTCATCTGTACAGCCTAATCCAAGTAAAAAGCTTCAAGAGGTGAATGAAAAACACAAACCCCAAGATCAATACAAGGATCAATAAGAAACCTTACTAAACAAAGAAAAGGTGGTCACCCACAACACTAAGGTCCAATCTGAGAAACCCTTTGACTTGGAAACTGAAATTGGCAAACTAAAAATAGCCATCCCTCTTGCAGAGCTAGCCAAGAATGACATATATAAACAGTAGATTGAGAAGTCCCTCCAACTCACTCAAAACAAAGACAATGTCAATGTGTTGGATGACACCCCATAATTGCTGTTTGGTCCAGAGGTTGATGGAAAAACAGCAGGCACAGGGATCTTACCCTTTTATGTCAGCTTGCATGTCCATGATAAGATACTACACAATGCAATGTTTGACTCAGGTGCCTCTCATAACCTGATGCCAAAATCAGTCATGGAAAGGCTGAATTTAGATATTACTAGGCCATATAAGGACCTATTCTCATTTGATTCCCAGCCAAGTTAAATGTCTAGGCCTGATAAAAGACTTGTGTGTATCCCTGGTCCAATACCCAAATAAAACAATCTTGATGGATGTTGTTGTTGTTGATATCCCACCCAAATATGGAATGTTATTGTCAAGATCATGGGGGGCTAAACTTCAAGGGTCGCTTCGATTGGACATGTCATATGCTACAATCACAGTCATTGGTCAACCCAAGAGACTATATAGAGAGTCACTCATGAAATACATGGTCAGCACTGTAGACAAGCCTCAAAACTTCCCCATATATGCTGTCCATTCTGACATAGACTCATATATCCTGTTCAATGACAATACAGGTCACACAAATAATGAAGAAATCCAGATAAACAAACCAGATCAGCATATCAATGAAGGAAATCCTGACACAGAAACATTGGTTGGATCAAAAGATGGAAGTGTTCAAGAGGACAAATCAAATGATGATGAAACCAAGACACTTAAACAAGATCAGGAGTCTAATAAACAAACTGCTCCTCTAGAAACAAAGCTGATCCCATCACATGAGAAGACTGTCCCAAAAGTCAAACTAGATAAAGAACCTAAACTTCAACTCACAAGTCCAGACCACAGAGATATTAGTCAACCTCCCCTAGAACAGGAGATCCTATGGTTCCTAGAATTTGATGGGTCAGTCAACAAACTGGGGGCAGGAGCTGGAGTTGGGTGCATAACAAACAAAACAGCCATGCAGAGGGCCGAGCCTATAGACTAAACTTCAGGTGCACTAACAACATGGTTGAGTATGAAGCTCTCCTACTAGGCCTAAAGTTAGTACAATCCCTACAAGCCATGAAAGTGTCAATCCTAGGAGACTCAGACCTAGTTATCCAACAAGTGAAAGGAAATTTTGTCACCAATGGCAAAAGACTGAGGTCTTATAGGTCTGCTGCTACTGAGTTATTAAAATCCTTCACTGAATTTCAGATTGCCAAAATTCCTAGAGCCCAGAATCTGCATGCTCATAGTTTGGCCACATTTGCAAGTACCTGT